>PVJO010003713.1:0-119218 GCA_004026905.1 Hystrix cristata | reverse complement strand
TTATGTATATACAGCCTGGATTAAATATGAAGTTTATGTTTGCTCGGTGCCAGTACATTTACTTTATAAATTTTTTTGGTTTTGATTTTATTGTGTGGAATACTGCCTTGGTCATCATAATGTAATCTATATGTATTTATCTTCTTTTTATGTTGAAAATCTTTAAATAAAACATAAAATTTACAATAAAAAAAAAAAAAAAAAAGCGGAGCTTCCTATCCCAGAACGTATTTTGGTCACATGTTTTCTCCCAATCAACTTCAAAACAGCTGTATTTCAGTTAATTGCTACTTGGCCCTTGTTCCTGGTGCATATATTTTATGGATTCATGGCGGATTCGCAATTTCTCATTCTCATCTCAGCATATCTATTATTTTCATCACAGCTCTGGTAGGTGTGTGTCATGTGGCAACAATAGAGAAGCAATGAAGCAGCTCATCAACACTGCTACAGAGTCAAACAGAAAATAAAAGCCTAAGTTGAAAGCGTGGATAATTTGTAACAGGTATACCCAGAATTTCAGCTTTCATACAAAGAAGAAAATGAGGGGAAAATTACTATTGTATTTACTGTCTGTGCATTAGAACAAAGAAAGAACTTATCTCCTCACCTATTCCCTCCTACCCCGCACAATTTGTGCTATCATTTTATACACTTGTGTTGCTTATGCAGATGATAAAAAGGCAGGCTGTTTTATTCTGTTTTCCTCTTCTGCCAGTAATGCAATTTCAGCCCTATCAACTGGCCCCCTTCAACCAGTGTCCAGAACCACAGTTTTCTCTTAAATCTTAAGCTAAAAAGCAAAACGTATTAGGATCTGGTATCCTATAAGTAGAAAATGTCTTAATCAACTATTACATTATCTGATTAATATTACAAATTCTATTTTATTTGCATTTACAAATCATATTTTTGTCAATTTTCTTCTTTCAATTTTAATAAGTCAATTTTGATTGAACGTATCTACTCTAGACAGACAAAGGTAATTAGATTATACTTATCATACAATCTGAGAGTCTTAGTCTATTAATAGAGAGGATTTGCCCATTTTTATTTACTGTTACAACTGTCATATGGCCTTACTAGATTTTCACTCATGTTTTGGAAGCATTGATCTCACATTGTATTAGTTGTAGTTTCCAAAGTATTTTAAATGGACATTTCTCTAGCTGTAAAAACTAAAATGAATAATTACATTCAGAGCCCACCATACTTAAAAATATTTAGCACAGTCTTACATACTACTACTTTTCAGTGATCTAGTTTTCCATTATTTATATCTTCGTTACTATTTTTACCTTAATTATGCTGGTTTTCATGAAAGCTAGTTTGACATTTGTATTCAACGTTCTGTTTGTTTTTTGGAGGGGCTGGCGGGCCGTGCCAGGTTACCCAGGCTGGCCTCAAACTCCTGCACTCAAGCAATCCCCCAGCCTCAGCCACGGAGTAGGGGGGCTACCCGCACACACTGCCGCCACCCCCAGTTTACGTTCAGTGCGATAACCTGGTTTTCTGCGCTTAACATGTCCCAGGAATGGATCAGAATTTATAAACTGGCAAGTTTATAGGGATAACCATTGATCTGATCTTTGGAACACAAGTCCGTGTGGAATTACTGTGGTCTTATCAGTTTGGATCTGGATAAGCCAGTGTTGAAACACCTGGACTCAGTCTCGAACTTCGTGACTTTACACATTACCTGCTTTGCCACCCTGTCATGATTGATTTCAGTTATCACTATAAAAGCTCTATTCCTGTTTCATCCATTTATTGTTGAAATCTGCCTTCTAATGTTGTTTAAAATACAGAATATTTTCAGAGTCCTTGGATACATGAATGTTTTTTCTGTTAACTCTGCACATGTGACCTTAGTTATTTGGATGTAAGTTCCTGGTCACAACATTTTTTCAAAACTCTCTAAGTATTATTCAATTTTGTTCTGACATTTAGAGATACAGAAAAAAACTTTAAATCCAGTGTTTTTTGTTTTGGTTTGGTTTTTTTTGTTTCTGAGTACTTGAGAATTTATTTTCCTTTCAGTCAAAAACTTCGTTGGTACACCTTTCGTGTACTTTTTTAGATTTTGTTTGGAATGTATGGATATATGGACACAGCCCTATCTAGTCATATATACAAAGTCATCTTTTCAACCCAAAAACATTTTCATCAGTTATAATATTAATCTTTGTTTCTATTTATTTCCCAACAGTACACCTGAAATTCCCAGGTTTGCTCATCAACCTGCTCTCTAGAGCCTTTGCCTTTCTATTCCCCTTCATCTTTTCCCCCTTTTTCTTTAAATTCCATGAGGTCCCCGGTCTGTCTTCTCTTCTCCGTTTCAATTTTCAGTAGTGTTATTTCTGCTCTAACTGCCTTCCAAGCAGTACGGCATACTAATTAAGGCCACGCTGTCAGATTCCACTCGGATTCAAAATGGTTCAGAGAGAGCCCAGATTTTGACCAGCTTTGTCACCTCACCTCGGATAAATTTCTGAACCTCTCTGTGCTTTAGTTTTCTCATCTGCAAAATGCAGAAAATAATAGTTACTATTTTATAGAGAAGAATAAAAATTCAGCAAGTTAGTACATGTAAAGCACACACACTCAAAGCCAGTTAGCTATGTTCTGAATTCCGCTGCTGCACTTTCTTTTTTAACAATTCTTTTCCATCATACGATTTTGTCTTTATTTTATTCAATTTCCTAATATCAGTCTGTTCTCCAGTCATGATTTCTTCCCTCAATTCCCAAGTCTTCTCAAATTTAACTGAGGATATAGAGTAACTGCCAGACTTCTTGATGTTGTAGAATTTTGTTTTCTGAGATGTGCTCTTCTTCTGAGTCTTCACGAACATGTTTGTTCTTCCCTATTTTATAATCTTTTCCCAAATGTCCCATGCTTTTGCTATTTTATCTTTAAATGAAGTAAGACTTGTTAAGTGAAATATTTGCAAAAAGTCAAGTAAGTGGATTTCCCTCGTCTGCTTCTTACCTGGGTACTGGATCTTTCTAACTTAATTTCCACTTACTTTCCACATCTGGAAAGTAGGTTAGACACACTGTCATCCTGACTTCCAGCAGTCAGATGTCAATTCTGATGTTAGGGGTTCTCCTTTAACTTATGCCAGCATTTCTGGCACACTGAACCAGCCCAGTGAATAAAAACCACATCCCCCAATACGCGCTACCACAGTCATCTCTCTACCAGTCTCTTCCCCCAGCTACGATGCTCTCCTGTTGGAAAACACACCTGACGACAATGATGACAACAGTGGTGACTCACAATTACTATGTCATCTATGCGCTGAATATTGGTTTCTCCCCAGAATCTGCATTAAAATGAGTACCCAATGTGACAGTGTTAAGAGGGGGCCTTTGGGGAAGTGATTAATGATGGGATTCGCATCTCATAAAAGAGGATGAAGGGAGCTACTTTGTGCCTTCTGCCACGTGAGGTATAAAGCAGAAAGGCACAGCAGAGCACACCCTTCCTTACCAGACACCAGATCTGCTGCCTTCCTGTTCTTGGACTTCCCAGCCCCACGAACTGTAAGCAGTAGGCTTCTGTTATTTAGTAAGTCGTCCACCCTGTGGTGTTTTGTTACAGCAGTCCACACAATGTAATGATTGCCATGTTCCAACACTATAATAAGATGTTTTCTACCTCAAATCTGTACAGTTACTCCACCAGATAAATATCACCTGTGTTACAAATTAGGAAACTGAGACTCTGAAAGAATAAATCACTCTGCCAAAGCTTCTTACATACTAAGTGGGAGAGGTAAGCCTCTAACCCAAGACAGTCTGTTTGTTTGTTCGTCTATATCAATCAACATGGCCCTGCCTACACTCACCCTCTTCTTCCAACTCTGTTGCTTTCTAGTATCTTTGGTGTGAACAAATGTAAAAAGATAGAGATAGAATTTTGTGCTGTTGCTATCTTAAAAATCATCAATGGTGCAGAAAGGAATATCAGACTCTGGGTCCCTAAGACAGTGCAGATTGTAAGAAGAGTCACAGTATTTTTCTAGTTTTTTCAACTAGAAAAGATCTGTTTCATGAGAACTTAAAGCATGGATGTGTCAGAAAAAGAAAATGAAGAGGTGTTTTTTCTTAAATTCACTTTCTGTCTACAAGCTTTTTTTCCTGTAATCTTCTTAGGTAGTGTAATATATTTTTAAGGTTTTCTTGTGCACTTTCATAGTCACTTTGATGCAAACTTGGGAAGGGCGATGCCAGAGGCGGCTCATCTAATACTAACTTTAAACATTTTCTATAATTAGACCAAATTAGGAGGTCTGTGAGACCCAGTGAGACACATGGTGCACCTCGGCTTTCCTACCCCTGCCTTCTCTACCCCACACAGGTTGCAGAAACACTAACCAGGGAATTCGTGAGATAGAATAAGAAGAATTGGCTACAAGCACTCAGCCACCATTTTAAAAATACCTCAGATATTATTTGGATGTTAATGAGGAGAATGAGCTTTATCATAAGGTCACACATCTCCTCCTACTAGAAGGAATGATCTCTCCTACTAGAAGGAGTGTCACTTGGTTCTTTTTGTACTTGCTGGTTGTAATCATTTTTATTTATGTGGTCTTTTTATCATTTTCTACTTGAATCAAGGAATTTCAAAAAAATAAAATAATATCTATATTCAGCATTCCTTTCCACATGTGATTATATTACATGCACACGCACACACACACATTTCTTGAGAAATTATTAACTCAATAAAAAGAATACTAAAAGAACAAAACATAATCTGGGTTGTAAATTAACAGTTCAGGCTATTAAATGATGAGGCTCATTCATTAATGGACTAAGTATAGTGAGCAAAAAAGTCCATTTTACTTCTTCTCAATTGATAAAATGTTGGCACTGAAGCATACCCGGGAAAGGAAAGTTCTCTAAAAACTTTTGACTTGATTCTTCAATAACTAAAGCATACTATTTAGTTTCTAGGGGTCATAAAATCTGTCCTTTATGCTCTTGCTATTCACAATTTTGTTCTTGTAACTACAAGTTACTAAAAATATTTCTAAGAAATAGCACAAGGTTACAACAGACATTGAGAATGAAATCCTACACCTAAAAAAACTGCTGTTGGCTGTGAAATCACCCATCATCGCTGAGTCAGTTGTTCGTGTGCCCATCTGCCAGGGAGCAGCAATCATTTTATGCCAAAATTGGCAGGTGCTGTTCTCCTATTCCAAAGCAGGGAGAGAACCTCTCTAAAAATATCAACCTTCCTTATTCACACAGGCAACATACTATTCAGGGAATGAATGCATCATTACCAACAATAGGATGTGTGTATATTTGTTTATCTTTGTACCATTTCTTATTCTGAAAATATATTTGTGTTTACATCATATTATAGGGTGGCGCACCCAACCCCCATCTCTGAAACTTAGTACTCGATAGATGCAGAAGGAATGAACAATCCAGCAAAGCCATTCAGACCATCTTTGTCAGGAAATGGATTGTGAAATACTTGATGCCCAAAATGACTGGCTTATTTATTTTTAAGTGCCAGTACATTTTTTCCTACATGTCCATTTATTTTCATAATGTTCATCTTTATCTAGATATTTGATAGTAGTTTTCACAAGCACAGCTTTCTTTGCCAACACCGCCCCTCCACTTCTGATCTACCATCTATGATTTTTCTTCCATATGTGTCTTACTCTTTGCGCAAGCCATCACCTCTACCTCAGATGAGCCCCTTATCGGTTTATGACAACACACAACTTCCCGATGTTGTATACAGTAAGAATTCAGTGAATGCTTCACTATTTATCAACCATACTTTACAGTATATCATCCAAAACCCAAAGCAATGTCGTGTTCTTAGCAGTTCTTCAGGCAATCTATGTAGACCTCTGCTTCTCTTTTAATCTGGCACTTTGTAAATACGCATTTACTTCAGGGCACAAGCTACACTTTGGTGAAATAGTCTAAATGACGGTCTTGCATAGGGTCATCACAACAGACTAGCAAGTAATATTATGTCAGAGAAACACGTGTGTTTTCTTTCTATCTCTTGGTCTTCCTTCTATTTGTCCAGCACAATAATAGACTCTTCAAGGAAAAGGTGTTGCTTCACAAAACCATCTGTAGCGAGCTGTCTTTGTATTTTACTATTGCACAGAGTAGAAAAATCAACCAATATCTTGCTCTAAGTTCTCAAATGATAATACTCAAAGATCTCAGTAAGAGCTTTGTAAAACAGAACAGAGTGTTCCAATTTTCTTCTGTTATAACGGGAAGCCACTGGAGTGCTTTCAGCAGATCAGGGCTTTCTTAAGACTAACACAGGATGTGAAATAGGGCGCAGACACTAGAGGAAGAGAAGGTTGCAGGAGAAGGCTGTAGAGTTGTCCACCTGAGGATGGTGGACCATATCCACCTTTACTATGAGCGTATTGGAAAATAAGTCAAAAAACTATTAAGGTGTAGAAGTATAAAATATCAAATGTATCTTTTTCAGTGCAGCCTTGGTAAAAGATCATAAAGATTGGATCGACAAGCACAGGAACCTCTCAGCATTCCTGTACTGCCTGTAGATGAGAAAGCTGATAAATATGTACAGGGATACCTCAGTTCCCGAACTTAATTCTTTCCATGATTCAGGTCATGAACCAAACTGGACAAGAACTGAATTGAATTTTCCCATAAGGTCAACACTGAACCTAACCATTGAATTTGATTCAGTTTTTGTCCAGTTTGGTTTGCAACCAGAATCATGGAAAAATTAAGTTCGTGAACTGAGGTATCTCTGTATATGGATCTAAAAGAGCAGATGAGGGACTGAGGATATGACTCAGAGGCAGAGTGGTAGAGTGCTTGCTTAGTGCATGCAAAGCCCTGGGCTCAATTCCCAGAATCACAAAAAAGGATGACAAATAAAAGTGCAAGTAGGAGGGGTTGGGGATTTAGCTTAAGTGGCAGAGCACTTGCCTAGCAAACACAAGTCTCTGAGTTTGATCCCCAGCATACTGCCTCCTCCAAAAAAAAGTGTAGATGGATTGTTCTTCTGTGCCCTGATACCTCTCTTAGGTCACTGTATTGGGTGGGGCTCAGGAGAGTTCCTCATGCAGTGGGATAAATTGTTCAGAAGTACACCTGGGTGTACATCAGCATTTCCCCTTGGACTATGCCAAGCTGAGAAGGCAAATTAGAGTCTATCGAAGGTATTTTCTTCTCATATATCCAGTATCCTCGACCTTGAAAGCACAGGAGCTAAATGTCTACAAGGATAACTCCTTGTATGACCATGAAGCTGTTCCCTCAACATCCTCCTATCTCCTACCTCGACTATCCAAAATTTTACCAAATATATATACTATTTTACAAAATTAAAAGGATGGGAAAGAGTATTTATTGATGCCTGCCCCATGCCAAGCTCTGGGAGTTATTTCATATTCGACGCTAATTTATTTCTTCCATCAAATCAGCAGGGTAGTTATGATCACCTCATTTTGTAAAACAGTAAAGACAGGGACAAGCTTCCAATGAAGGTGGGGCCCAGTTTTTATTTTAAAGCTCATATTTTAAGGAAGCTGAGTACATAATTTGGCTTTGATCTTTCTAAAATAAGAGAAAGTTGAGTAATGCCCTACTTAATTTTTAGTTTTCTAAAAATATTATAGATGGATGATAGATAGATAGATAGATAGATAGATAGATAGATAGATAGATATGAATGAGAGAGAGAGAGAAAGAATATGTGTTCAGTGTAAAAAGTTTAAATAATACAAGAAATGTTCATAACCACTTCAGTCCCCAGGCTTCAAATCCACAGAAGTTATTATATTTCTGTGTGTTTTGATCCCTCTGCCTACAATTCCCTTCTAGACCCATCCATAATCCCTTCTCTTTCTGGTAAATTCAAAAACATCCTTTAATTCTTAGTCCAGATTCCTTTAAAGCCTTTTCTACAACCCTCATCTTGCCCTTCATCCTTCCCTAACCAGATAAAATCACCCCCTCCTCCACCTCCACATGCCTTCACTTGGGTGTCTGGAAAGGCCTCCACTGTGATTCATTGTTTGTGTGTTTCTCCCATCCAGTGAATTCTAGGCTCCAAGAAAGTAGGGCTCATATCTTATTCTTGCTGCACAGTTTGCAGCATAACCTCATAGCAGGGAAAAAATCCATCATCTCTGTCATGGTTCAGAGTGGCAGCACAATACAGCAGTTAGGAGAAGAGAGTCTGGAGCCAGAGTTCCATTAACCTCCTCATTCTTCTGTTTTCTCATCTGTAAAATGGGGATAATGATAGGACCCACCTCATTCTACAAGATCATGAGACTTTAATAAGATAGTCCTTGTAAAGAATTTAGAAAAGTAGCTGGCACTACATAAATGTTTGTTTAAAACGTAAATATTATTCCGACCTAAATACATGCCACATCATTCACAGGAGAAGAAAATACACTCCCATTCAGACTCTTGAGCCAGCTGTTTTCCTCCAGCTGTTTCCACCAGGTATTTGTATGGTTAATGATACGGACAGTAGATACTGTTTCCTGTACTAAGAACAGGAGTTTGGTAGCTGGAATTGATTTTAGAGATCACTGAGGTTAAGCTCTTCATTTAATGGTTGATGAGACCAAAGTGAAGTGGCTTTCTGAGGGCACAAGACTCTTTCGCGGGGTGCTTCCCTCGCCAACTCTGTGCTCTTTCCACACATTTTCCGCGATACCAAAAAGCTGGAGTGCTGTTCAAATTATTCGGGAAAAAATGCCAGCAAAACTTGTATGAGCATAGGCTGATGCTGAGTAAGCAACTGCTCTTTTTCCAAACAGACCTCATTATTTCCTAACCAAAGTTGGATTCGACTCCTTACAGTGAACTACTATGCCCTTCTCAGATAAAATTACCATGAGTTCCACAAAACGCCTCTAATTGCTTAATGAGTGGCAGGAAGAATTACAGAATGTTAAATTGCTTTAGTTCATCTGAGGGGAATTTCTTTAATTTTATGCTTTTGATGGGAGAGTAGAGATAATTGTTAGTATTACAACAAACTTGGAGACACTGTGGAGTAGAATGCAAAATGTGCGTGCTTTTTTTAGGGTTAAAAGTGACATTGCAAAGACATTTCTCACTTCTGACGATGCTTCAGGCTACACTTCCCTCCTCTGGAAATCAAATTCACACTCTTCTGCCCTCAAGGGTACTTCATGGTACTTCATGGGAGATGCAGTAAAACAATATGACATCTTGGATTATTTAATGGGAATATGTACAAAATGCCTGAAAATACCTAAGTACTTAAACCTGCCTGAGGACGTGTAGGAGGCTTCACACAAGGTAGTGACTCCCTGCGTTAGTTATTTTCTCATTGCTGGAACAAAATGCCTGACATTCACAAATTAAAGGAGGAGAGGTTTATATTGGATCACAGTTTGTAGAAATCTCAGTTCATAGTCAGCTGGTCCCGAGGCAAGGCCACGTGGCGAAAGGGCACAGCAGGCAGGGAGCAACAATATAAAGGGAACAGCCAGAGGGAACAATAGATATACCCGTCCAGGCCACGCCCACAGTAACCCACCGCTTCCCGCCAGGCTTCGCCTCCCAACATCACACCCAGCTATAAACCCATCAGCGGACTAATCCAGTGATGAGTATCACACCCATGATCCAGTCACCTCCTAAAATCCCCACCTATGAGTCCGTGAGGTTTTGGAGAGACGTTTAGATATAAACCATAACGCTCCCTAGATAACTGTAATTAGGCTTTAACGCTTTGAAGGAATAATATTACTAACATTTTGCACTCAATCTACTTAAAGTCATAGTTTACATCTGCTGTATTTATTTGTCTACCCAACCTATATAAAGCGCTTGCTATTTGTCAGGCACTCTTCTCAGCAAGCACCTGATCAGCTGCTACTCGGATGTATTCAGTATTTGAAATGGACAGCTGACTTGATCAATAACTGACTTACAAGTGAGGAAATTCTTTCCGATGCAAATATTTTGTTCTGGTTATATCTCAAATCTACTCCTCTGTATTTTCACTAACTTCTACTGCCGTCAGACTAACATACGGCCAGTTCCATTCACATGGATTCAGTCCACCAAGGATTAAAAAATATTCAAAAACACTAAAAAATACATCTGAACTGAACGTGTATAAATGTTCTCATTATTATTCCTTAAACAATAAAGTATAACAACTATTCACAGAGCACTCACATTGTATTAGGTATTCTAAGCAGTCTAAAGAAGCATACAGGAGTAAGGTTGTCGGTTATATGAAAACGCACTATTTTATATAAGGGACTTGAGCATCCTTGGATTTTGGTACCCACAGGGCAGGGGCAAGGGAGGTGCTGGAATCAGCTCCCCGTGGATTCCTAGGGAGGCCTGTACTTAGTCACTAAAGATGTGTCGAAGGGAAGAACACAGTGCAGGGATGTGGCTCAGTGTTAGAGCACCTGCCTAGCGTACACAAGGCCCTGGGACTAAGCCCCAGCACCACAGGGAGGACCAGTTCCCTTCTGCTTGTTTTTAAACCAATTCTCCTTGTGGACTAAGTCAGTCTGAGTTATTTCTAGTTATTAATAAAGCTTTCAGCTTCTACAGGGTTGTTTTCTAAAAATACAGTAACTCTAGGACCAGAATACATGATTAGGGTAATTCAAAGGGCAACCTGGAAGTTATATGTAGAATTACTGCGTGAACTCAATTCAGGGCAGGTTTGATACTTCCGAAGATGGCTTTGAAATAGACAGGCACCCCCATAAGGACAAGAGAGAGAGGGATTCTCAGGCCTTAATTATGTGCCCTTCCCTTATCCCCTACTCTTTTCACACAGACCAGGTACACTTTTTGTTTGTTTGTTTGTATTTTGTTTTTGTTTTTCGAGACCGGGTCTAGCTTCACGGTTTAGGCTAGAATGAACTCACCGTGTAACCCAGGCTGGCCTCTAACTCGCCTCAGCCCCCTGAGTACTGGGATTGCAGGCATGTGCCACCACCACCGGTGTAGCAGTGAGGAGAGTGTCATAATATCTTTAAGGACAAAAATAGCCCCCAATCCATATCCCACACAAGAATGAAACCCCTTAAAACACCTTATCTCAGCTTAGAGATCCTCCTTAGACCATGTCCCTGACAGTAAGAACAAATAGAAACTCCAAATAAAAGGCTTAATTCTCCCGATTAAAAATGAGGAGGCATTTGTAGAAAAATGGATGCACCTCAAGACCATAACATGAAGTGAAGCAAATCAGACACACAGGCTTGGACATAGTACGGTTTCCCTTATATGAAAAATTTAATAGGAAAAAAGGGAGACAGAGGGAAAAAAAGTTGTTGTATTCTAAATATGTTACTGCTTCTGTTATGTAGGCTTCTGGTTTCACGGCAATATGTTGTGAGAGCTCACTTCACAGGATTTCCGTTTCCTTGGATATGTTACGGTCTTTACTGCTGCTATGAGTGTGGTCTATTTTGAATTTAAAAAAAATAATAAATCCCCCCCCCAAAAAAACCGGGACAAAAGAAAACTTTTTTACATATTAACTTTATATTCATATAGCTTGGTGAATGCTATTCTTATCATTTATTAATTCACTTTGTTTTGTTATGTCAACTTTCATATAATCTAACAGCAATTTTTTTTTCTTTCATTCTTTTCAGTGGTTTAACCTATTGTTTCTTTGGGAGAGGGGAGACCGCTGGGTATCAAACTAACCTGTTGTTTCTTCTTATTTTACTTTACTGACAAGAACTTCCAGAAAAATGTTGAATGGTCCTTAGAGAAGTATGCATCTCCATCTCATTTCTGAATTTTTGACATTATACTTTTCAGTATCCTTGTTGCTGAAAATTTTGTTAAAGGTGGTGTCTGTTTATAGTTTTCAAAGCTCCGTATTTTAAAAACTACCAATAAATATTGAATTTAATTGAAAATAAAAATGAAAAGATCCTTTCCTCTTTTTCTTGGAGCACTTCTTAAAAAAAAGAAAAAGAAAACAAAGAAAAAAAACTTTAACAGTATTTTCTCCACTCTTTGAAATGTGTATAAATCCTTTTCGAAACTAGTTAGGAAACTCAGTTAAAGACCCAGAGCCGTGCCTTTGAGATGCAAATATCAGGGGAAATAGTGCCCCGTCTTCCCACTCCAGTGGGAGAGTAGGAGCCTAACTGTGGTGAGCATCTTGTTACAAGTTGCAAAACTTCCTCCTATCATAAAGATATAAGAAGTTTGTTTTTCATTGGGATAAAAAACCAATTAGTTAGCAGATGATTACCAGGTGAAGTTAGAATGATCTATTTGTAACAAATGGTGCTATCAAGTCCTCTTACCTGAGGATGGTTAGTGTTAATCTTGAGAACATGTATGGAATGGGTGTTAGCTGCCTGACTGTATAAAAAGGGTGAGATTTCTTTCTGTCTCTGCTATCTCTTAGCAGATTGCCTGTGATATCTACCACATTCTGGTTCAATCCTTAAGAATGAAACTAGTTTTCTTTCTCTTCAAATCTTTGTGCAGAGGATTTCTTGGATTGAGAGATTCTGTTTTTAATTATATTTGCCCAGCATGATGGCCATTTGGATGTTGTTATCCTTCAATTTTTAATTATTACATTATTCCCAAAATTTTTCTACTTCTCTTTGATGGTGCCCTGAGTACATGCTTAGTCCCAGCCCTAACTCCTCCCCATTGTTTTGCAAGAAAACCCACCTGCCCTCTCCACAAAATCTAAGATAATAACAACTCATCCTCATAGAAATGAACCACTGACAGTTCACCTTCAAAAACACACGTGCAGTCTGGACCAAAAAGAAAACAAAACCAGTGTGGCCTCTCTTGGGGAGGTGACTCCTTGCTTTTTTGCCCTCTTCCTTTTGACAAATGTGGCGTGTAGCTGGGAAAAGGCCATTTTCATAAATGTTTCATTCTCCCCCCTCCAGGCACAGCATCCCTGAAGCATGAATTATGACTAGCTTGGCTGGCAAGCATCCTTCTACGAGCACATTCTTTCTCATTTGCGGTCATGGTGATGTCTCCTGTGGGACAGGCTGGGTGAAAAGAGCTTGCAGCCAAAAAATACTGGTGGCTTCTTCATCTACTGACCAATCCCTTGCCTGAGAGTTTAACAGGCAATTTACCCGTGTTCTTCTCTCAAAACAAAGATGAATGGGATTTTCCTTCTTTCCTACTTGGTAACCAAAACAGGGAAATCCTCATGCAGCTGACTTCTTCCACTTGTGCCTCCCCCCATTCAAACTCTATTTCCTTTGTGGCATATTTAAACAAGAAACTTGTTTGTTTTTTCATAAAATACTGAACAACTTCCCTGGCTACTGAATGATACTATTCATAATTGTTGCTGTCAGGAAAATCTGTGTGTGGACAATTCCTCCCACAGCTGAAACCGGAATACTGTAGGAGACAAGCAAGGAAAAAGCATGATGTGGCCCCACACACATGCCCCCTGACAGCCTCATTCATTTTACCTGGAATTCCTCTCCCTTATACATTCTCACTTTGTGACATAAAGCATCCACAGAAGCCATCTAATTTATTAAAAGGTCTTCACAAAATACTTCCCTCATACTTAGGAAAGTAGAAACACTGAGGTGGAAAAAAATGGGTCATCTAAAGTGAAATCTTCAATATAAAGGAAAGTAAAATGCATGAACCTTGAGAATATTGTACTTTTGAGGATTCTACTTGTCCTTAAGCCCTCTGCTCAGCAAATAGTCTCTTTAGCAACTCAGTCACCCAGCCCAAAACCTTCTCTTCCTTACTTCTCTCTACCACAACACAATCAAGTTCCTGAATATTTCTTTTTTTTATTATTTTTTATTTTTACCAAGAACATGTATTGGTACATTGTATGCATAATGATCATAATCAACATGGTTATTTTGTACCTGTACATGATACATCTTGGTTTTCCCCCCTCTTCCCCCCTTCCCCTCCCCTCCCTTCCATCCACCCACCCCTCCCTATTTGCAACAAGTGTAGCTACATTTTACCATTTTTTCCCCTTTCATCTTACTTTTCTTTTAACCTTCATCTATATCTCCCTTTTCTCTATCTAGTTCTCCTCTCTTTTGAATACTATCTCTCTATATCCCCTTACCTCTAACCTGTCAATCTCTTCATTCAGATCAACATTATTTCTCTTTGGCAATGGTTTTCACAGCAGGGCTCCCAGGTCACTATGCTCATCATAACCTGAGAAAATTTTACCCATATCCTGAGACTTTGCAAGATACTGAGATTAAGGGTGGCAGACTAATTGATCTGGTGTAGGAAACTTCAAGGCGCTCCAACATTTAGGCTATGGTATGGGTACTGCTGACTGTTTCTAGCCAGATTTATAGCAAGAATCAGGGCAAAAGACAGAGTAAAAAAATTTTGAAAACTTACATTTTGGCCCAAAAAACCATGTGTAAATTCACGGCCAAAGAAAGTGTGGTTGCTGAAGAAATTAGTGTCATTAAAAAGAAAGCAAGTATTTTGTACAGGAACTAGAAGGTAAAAAATTCCTTGAGGGCATCTCAGAAATCAGTAAGATGCCTACCTATCACAGGCCTAAGGGCCTAAAAGTATAAATCTCTCTTTTGAGAAAAAGAGAACCTACTCAAGAAGGGCTTCCTAGGAAATTGGTATCCAAGGATCCGTTTCAATGTGCTCAACCATCCAAGTACTCAGAGACCACTGTATCCATAGACCATGGGGGCCTGGCTACTGCTTCTGCTGACAGTAGACCTTGATGTTGTCCATGTGACTGGATTTGCCACAATGCAGAATGCAAGAGTTGTAGGATCAGGAGTGCTTTCACTCAGATTTCAAAGAAAGGCCTGGGAGGCCAGCCAAGAAGCTGCTAAGAGGACAGTCTTAAACTTTGGAAACCCAGTGAAGACCTCAGGAAGTCAGAAATGCCAGGAATGTGGAAAATCTGCCAAGGGAAATTCCAGGCCAGCCCAAGAGAGAGGCCATATGGATTGCGACCAGCAAGGTCATAGAGGTGGGGCTACCCAAGATGTGCCCCAGATGTCAGACATGGAACTGTAATACTTAAGAGTTGCTCTGCTGGATTTCAGTCTTGCTTTGGTCAAATTTTTTTCTATCTCCCTATTCCTCCGTCTTAGAATGTGAATGCTTACCTTGTGTCACTGTACCTTTGGAATATGTAACTTGTTTTTGTGTTTACAAGGTTCACAGCTTGGAGTTTACCTTCAGTCTCAGAGAAGACTTTGACTTAACTTTTTAGAAATGCTGGGACTGTTAAGATTTGGGGGAAGTGATTGTTGTGTTTCAGTTTTATGCAGAATAGTTGTATTATGTGAAGCAGAATTATGACCTTGTCTTTATTTGGAGATTAAGTACATTTTAAGGAGATATGTTTGGATGTCAAATTGACAAGGGGTGGAAAGTGGTGAATAAGCTTAATTGTATCAATTTGAGGGACTTGGGAGCCACCTAGGGGATTAGTACAGCACACTTCTGGATGTGTCTGGATGGGTTATAGAAGTGTTACCTTAGGTATTATAAATGGTACCTGGTCCCTTCCTTTCTGGTGCTGTCCCCTGCTCTGCTTCCCAGCCCCCATTAACTAAGCAGCTTTGCTCTGCTATGCCTTCCTCTATGATATTCCTCCCTTGGTGCCAGCAGATTATTAACTGAATCCCCTGAAACTGGAAGCCAAATTGCCAAATTTAATCTCTCTTCCTTTAAATTGTGGTGTCAAGTATTGTATTCCAGCAATGGGAAAGCTGACTAAAACACACAGAATATGTATTTAGAATGAAAGCATCTAAATGGGACACAACATGTTCTAGAAATCATGCAAGTATAACAAGATTCAAACTACTCATGTCAATCAAGTCTATGCATGTGTCCCACTCCTACTCATTCTATGTATAAGGTTTACTGAAAGTCCTCATTTATGAAGTTGCCCAAGTCCCAACGAATTCATTCCAAGAATTTGAGAAGACAATAGGCAGAGTTTCACCCAAACTTCATACAAATTACCCATCATTAGAGATGAGACAGAGGTGAGAATATTCTTTGGTGAGAACCAGAGTTGCCTCAGTTGTTTGGATTCCTTTCAAATAATAACAAAATCATTTACCAGTTTTTTTTTTTAACTTCCACATCCTGTGGGTTGCATCATCACTAGCTGACAAAACCAGAGGCACTATACCGAGAGAGAAAATACTATACTGACTTCCACATTCTGTCCTTAAGTTCCCATAGTACTTAACCCAGGTGCCTGGCTTGCTAAGATGCTTATTAAAATCAAAGAAAATCACTCCTATACAGTACTCTTCTAATAGCATGTCACGAACAATCCTGTTGGCAATTAGTCACAGTAGGAATTGTTTCTCCCAAGCATTCTAAGATTTACTCCATTTATTTTAGAATGTTTATTTCATTTCGGAATCTATAATTCTGTGATTGAGAAACCTAAATAACGGAAATGGAACTGAGGCCACCAATTCATATAAAATAGGACTATCAGCAAGCGAACTCATGATTGTTTTTAGTCAGTTGTAGCAGGGATAATGAAAGCAGCGGCCTAAAGGCAATTATGCCCCCATCATCTCAATAACTACTTAGGGGTCTTTCTGTGATTAATAAATGTTTACTATAAATTGTCATCTAACCCTCATTGGGTCAAATAATACATTTAGCTTCTCATTAGGATCTAGATTGGCATAAACAAAAAATTTACTTAGTTATAGTTGAAGGATCCTGGCTTTGAAATAAAGGGATTTCTCACATGCTCATGTACATTTATGGGGTGTTATATCTGTTCCCCATACCATGTTAAATACTTTTATGGATCCTCTCTTGATCTTTTCAATGAATCTATAAGGCAGCTACTATTAACATTAGCACTTTATAAGTGAGAAAAGTGATGTTCACAGTTTGTCCAAAGTCCAACAGGTGGTCAGTGTGGGGCAACAACAGTTCGGTTCATGGAGCCCCGTCTTTGAATCACGAGTGTCACCACACTGACTCTGAAAACCTGTGTTTCTCAACAGTTCCTGGTATATCACAGTTATTTTAATAGATTGTCCCCCTCTCCTTTTCCAATTAAAAAATTCAAAACCAAATGTTCAGTACTTCCTGGGGAAAGGGCATTTAGTATAGTAAAGAATGACTCAAATTGAGTAAGTTAGATACAGGCCAGTGTCTCAGCTTCTTTACTTAACTACCAGATGAACACAGGTCAGTTACTTCACTTATCAGAGCCCCAGTTTCCTTATTTAGCAAACCACTAAATAATACCTGCTTAGGGTTACTGTGAAGATGAAATTAGATTAAATAACACATGTTGTCTTACAAGTCACTTAGTGATGATGTGCTTGGTGGAAAGCAATGTCTGTTCTGGTGTTTTGCAATGCAAGCACACTCACCCTGGGACGTTGCATAAAATGTGAGTCAAGGCCAAAGTTTAAAAGTCACTGTTCTAATCCCTCCTCTTTTCCAATCCTACTTCTGAGCTCTGGGGTGGTTTTCCAAACCCTCTTTTTGGTTGCCCTCTCAATGAGAAGCAGAATCACCTTTTCCTCAGGATTTAAGCCTCCTGTCAAAGCTATTAGGAAATTCTATATACAGTTTGTGTCTCCTCAAAATTCTTACCCCCTCCAAATAGGGAGGGAGGAGGGGGTGAGAGGAGGGGAATGGGAAAAAAAGAAGCAACGAGGTATATCATGTACAGGTACAAATCCCCTATGATGAATGTTATCAATATGTACATCGAAAATGTACCATTAAAATAAAATTTAAAAAAATTCTTACCCCCTCCAATGTAGGACACTAGATGGTGGTACCAGGTAGTGGGGTCTTTAGGAGGTAAGTAGGCCATGAGGGTGACGCCCTTATAAGTACGATTGGTTCCCTTATAAAAGGGACCCTGGTGAGCACCCTGCCCCTTCTACTATATGAGGATGCATCAGGAAGACAGCAGTCCATGAATCAGGAAATAGGCCCTCCCTACACCCCAAATCCAGGACTTCCCAGCCTCCAGAACGATGAGAAATAAATTTCTGTTGTTTATAAACTACTCAGTCTATGGTAGTTTATGATAGCAACATGAACGAAGATGGCAACATTACTCATCACAAGATATTAAAATATTTACTGGCTCTTTCTGGTTTGAGAAAAAGAAATGAAAACTGAAGTAAGTGACAGAAATGTAAAGACTATTTCCAAACACTGCCCCACAGGCATCTATGGACATATGAGAAATCACAGCACAGTTTTCTCACCAAGTAACCTGCTATTAATACTCTGTATCATGATTGAATGGCTTCATTAATGACTATGTCTGAAGATTGAGATCAGTTACCTCATCTTGTTTCTTTCTTTGCTTTTCTCATTGTGTATCCCATTTTCCTAATCCTTATTATTTACTCTTTTACCTCCTCAACTCCTTCTGTTATTCTTTATAGCTAATAACTTGGAATGCAAAAATGCTAATTTAGAATTTATCATGTATAATGACAACTACACAAAACAACATCCTTTAGTCAATCAAAATGAATACAACTCTTCAGTAATTGAATGATCATTAAAATAGTAGTTTTGATAACAATTGCTTCCACTTGAAGTCTGCTATTAATCCATCATCAGAAACAGAAACCTGGCATTAAATTCCTCAAGTCTAAGCAGCACCTCTTATTGACTTATGGGGCTGCCCTCTGATTTTCTAGTTATGTGTGCTAATAGTAAAATGAGTATACATTCAGAAAGCATCCTCATGGAAGCAAACAGCTCTATTAACAACCAGAAACACTGACACAGCCATCCTGGCCCAATAGCACCATTATGTACACAAAACAAAATGAATGGTACAGTATATGAAGCCAAGCAGAAACCCTTCCAATGCAGGATGAAAAAGACACCTGATTTACTGCAAATGCAAAAGACAATTGTCATCTGGTGATATACCATTATTTTATTCACCACAGATTATAAGGAAATGTTTCAATCATGCTAGCTGCCTTTTTTTTACTCTTGCTATAATAATTATTATTGACAGATTCATTTGGGATAAGAGATGGTCTTTCAGAAAAACACTGGGGAGTTGCAGCAAAGCCCAAGGTATGGGAGCAGATGCGCATCACAAAGCAATATGTGGTGTAATGAGAAAAGCATTCTTCCCTATTCTATTAATTGTTGGCACCACCCAATAATCAAAAGCCGTGACCCTCCCACCCTCCAGCTAGCAGATATTTGTGTATTGTAATGCACGGTAGCCCACACACAAGCTCAAATCAGGTAATGCTGAGAGCTTAACATTTCATTAACATTCACCTGAACTCTACTTGTTCTCTGCAGCGCCCGAAAAACAACTTGTCAATAGCACATAAACACCCTCCAATAGGTAAATTGTTGGGTAAACAACACAATCCAATTCATAAACTATTATGCTAAAATTTTAATTGGCAATTATGACAATAATTTGAAAATATGGGAAATGCTTTAGATATGAGGTTAAATGATAAGAGCAGAATACAAAATGGTCAGAATACTAAGGTTAGAGTTATATAAAAATGCAGTGGGACACAAGGAAAAGAAGGAATAGGCCAGCTGTTGTATTGACAAGGATGATGACAGGCAATTTATTTTTTCTTTTGAAAAGATCCTCTAATGTTCATAGATATTCTTATAATAAAACTTATTTTTAAAATCAAGCCCACCTCTCATGAAAAAGTTAGACCTTAACCAGAAAATCCATAGACTAAGTTTGCAAGTGATAAATGCTGGAATGCTTTTTTCTTAGGCTCAAAAATAGTGTTGGAATCTGCCAAGGAATCAGCTCACATTATTCAATGTCAGGCACATTTATACTCATATGTATTAGTAATTCCTTTGGTTGATTTTCCTTGCCGTTGTCATGGTAACTATTTCCACTGCCATTAGTACGTCTAGGGCCCCGGATCGTTCACATATTTTATACCGTTTCTCCTCTAACAAAGCAATTAATACTGTAGCATATGTGTTTCAGAAGCCCTGGTGATCTATTCCACCTCTTCCAAATGCTGAGTGTTCTGTTTCCTTCTCTTCTGCTTTGAAGTCACCTCTGTTTCTCTTTTTGGTGGTTCTTTTCACTAAACATTATAAGCCTCTTTACTGTTTCTAATTATATCCTACTTGAATTGTTTCAAGTTTCTTTGTTTCTTTGTTTGTTTGTTTGTTTGTTTGTTTGTTTTTGTGGTGCTGGGGATCGAACTCAGGCCCTTGTGCTTGCAAGGCAAGCACTCTAATCACTGAGCTAAATCCCCAGCCCCAAGTTTCTTTTTTTCACACATGTTCTGTTTCCATTTCAAATGACTCTCTCTACGTCATCAATAAAATAGCATATTTTTTATTAACAATCACTACAGAACACTTCCATAGAAAAGAACCAAATTATCTTAAGAAAAAAATCAAGACTTCAGAGTAATTCTGGACTGGTAATGACATGATTATATCATCTGGATTTGCATTCTTCCATTCACAAGAAATCACAAAAGCACAAGGTATCACCTTGCCATTTTGTCTGTGTGTAGTGCGTGGTCTTCCTACTTATGGTCTCATGGTGCTGTCAGCTTGCAAGGCCCTTTTTCCCTTCCCTCTTCAACACTCAAATGCACCTTGTCTGGACCGCGAAGATACGATCAACGATGAAAATGCATCTGTAGAATGCTCACAAGTAAAGTCTATCTTGGTCCATCTTATCCTGCTATAGAACACCACAGACTAGACAATTTATAGTGAGTGGAGAGTTCTTTCTTAAAGTTCTGGAAACTAGAAAGTCCTGCAACTAGGGACTGCATCTGGTGAAGACCCTCTTGCTATATCATAACATAGAAAGGCATTACATGAAGAGAATGAGACATCAAGAGAGCACAAGAAGCCAAACTGGCTATTATTCTTTTTAAATACCCCCATGATAATGCCATTAGTCCATTCACAAGGGCTAGTCACCTCTTAAAGGTCCACCTTTCAACAATGTTGCATTGGGGATCAAGTTTCCAACACATGAACTTTGGGGGACACGTTCAAATCACAATGAAGCCTTTTGATATTTTTTTTTCCTTTTGATATTTTCAAATACTCAGGCATTTAGTTTCTGCTATCAATCTAAACAAAGTATCTAATATCCATTGGCCTTCTAAATAGATGTGGTGGACTGATATGGTCAACTTGAGCAGGAACGCCCAGCTGGACTGAGTTGATTCTGGGTGTAGAGGATCCACCTAAGGATTGTTGCTGATACAACATAAAGGAAAACAGGAGCAGAAGATAGTTGCCAGCTGTTTCCCAGGAGAAGCTCTGCTGCAGCTGGTTCTCCTGAAGAGGAGTTGGCTGTTCTCATCGAAGAGCAAGCTTGGGGCCTTGCTGTCGTCAAGGATGGCTGCTGTTGCTTCGGTGGAGCTCTGGCCTTCATCTCTGCTGCAAGCATCATATCCCAGTTCCAGTAAAGATTTCTTCAGCCATCATCTGCAGACACAGATGGACACGGGACAGTGCCGTGGGCTCCCAGCTCTTGATCTTTTGGGTCTCCAGTGCATAGATAGACATTTGGCACTCTTCCTGCATTTGGCTTATGAGGGAATATTTTAACTTGTAAATGTCCTGTATTAAATCTGCTGTCCTGTAAACCATTGGCTCTAGAAAGGTAACTAAGTAGAATCCACTGCAAGCAAGTCTCATTAATGATAGGCAGCCTGGCAGAGGTTCACCTGGCTCTAAAAGAGGTAACAGTGAGTGTGTGTGTGTGTGTGTGTGTGTGTGTGTGTGTGTGTGTGTGTGTCTAATGGGTTTTAGGTTCAGGTCTGATGTTACCAGCATTGTCTGTTGAGGGATGAGGAAGAGTAGTGCATACTAACTAGAAGAATTTTCTGGGATTGTGCAACTGTTTTATAACATTTTTAAGGGTTCCAAAATTGAAGCTTGTAGTGAGAGAAGAGAGTAGCAATTTTCTAGTCTGGTAGATGGGCCAAGAACAGCATGTGAAAAAGCAAAAAAGAAACAGAATTTCAAAGGGCATTTGTTCCACCTTTTAAGGCATACTTGGAAAATTCACCAAAAGATGACATTTTAAAATGTTTCTCTTTTATACGGGCTGTCCAATATTAGCCTTCGCTCTGCCAGTGAGCACACACAGGAGATAAAACCACCAACCCAGAAAAACACCAACTGTCAGGAGAGACTGACACATGGCAACCTCAGTTAATTCAGGCCCAAAAATGCCTTCATTGAAGCCCACGCGCTCATCCTTTTGCCCCATGGGCGATACTTCAACACAGGCAAATTATTTTCCCTTGCCTCACAATCATCTTTCTGCAGTAGGTTAGAGAATTTAAAATATGTCCGTGTTTACAAGTGTTCAAATTTCCATCCTCTTCGGAGCAGGCTATATACCTAAACACTCCCTCCATTTGTATGAAAATTTATCCAACTGTGCTTTCCTAATAAAAGCTGTGGGCACTTGTTCTCGCTTTACATGTCCCTAACTGTTCAACAAGCTCTAAAGGGTTACGCTATATATTTCCTCTCCTAACGCCCTTTTCCTCTAATTCATTGGAGGATTGCTAGCTCATACTATTTCAAGAGACCAGAAAAAAAAAAAAAGAGAGAGAGACCAGATAATTGATCTATACTGACTAGTTTTACTCCGTCTCTCCAAAAGATTGAACAAAAAGAAATGGGATTGAATCACATCTGAGAGGAAATTCTGAGGCAGAAGAGGAAATTTTGAGTATATAAATGTTGTGATAGTTTTTACAAAGATTGCCGAACACCAATCATCGAAGTTTTTTAAAAGCAGTTAAATATGATTTCAAAGTTCAACTTCCTTGGCAGAACTGATCTTGAATGAAAGACCGCTTGACTTTTCCTTCATGAAAATGCTCTGAGTAACAAATATGATGCAGTATGACTAATCACCTGTCTACTCTTTCTTGTTCCTGGCTAGCAGGCGCCTCCATGCTGCTGGAGATGGTCATGTCACCTGGTCAATCAGATGTAAGCAGAGGTAGCTGGGAGGAGCTTCTGAGAACCACCTTTCAAAGAAGAACCAGACTCAGCCTACTTAGCCATGGATGCCCCCTTCTAGCCTTGTTGGTATAGGAGGAGAATAAGCCATTCCCTTGTTTAAGCCACTATACTGGGGTTTTTCCATTATTCATGGCCCAAACCAAAGCTCTGTGTGCCAGATTTCAGAAACTCTTGCCTTTCCCTAACTCTCTTTCTTTGACCCATACCTGACTTGCCATGTGCTGGCCACACTGGCCTTCTTTTTTTTTTTTTGGTGCTGGGGATTGAACTCGGGTCCTTGTGCTTGCAAGGCAAGCGCTCTAACCACTGTGCTAAATCCCCAGCCCCTACACTGGCTTTCTGAAATGTCCATCCACCTTTAGGACATGTCCACTAGCTTCCCCCCCTGCCTAAAATGCTCTTTCCCTGATTTTCATTCTCAAACTTTAGGTCTCATCTCAATGT
Source organism: Hystrix cristata (assembly GCA_004026905.1). Taxonomy (NCBI): domain Eukaryota; kingdom Metazoa; phylum Chordata; class Mammalia; order Rodentia; family Hystricidae; genus Hystrix; species Hystrix cristata. The sequence continues at coordinate 95,735 of PVJO010003713.1, read as the reverse complement.
CACCTCATGGAATTTTCCTTGACCACCCTACATAAGATATCTATTTAATTATTCTCTAAAACATCTTCCTATTTTAATTCTTTCCAAAGTATATCACTTTATTGGATTTTTTTCCTGTGAAGTTAATCTCTTTTCCCCCAGGGGAATGGGAAAGTCGTGGCGGCTGAGGTTTTGATGTCTTCTTTTCTGCTGTCTGCCCACATACTTGAAAACTGCCTGGCTCATAGTAGGCGCTCAATAAATATTTATTGTATAAATGAAACTTTTGCCTGTCTTTACAGTTAGGTGCCAATCTCATCTAGTGCTTATTACTATATAATTTCACTATCCTTTATAGTGAGTAGCTATATTTGACTTCTCTGTTTACTTTTTATATCTCCCCTACTAGATGTGAAGTCCTTGAAAATAAGGATTATGAGACTGGTGCAGTGAGTAACTAGTTAAATAAATAAATAATCCATAGTTGAATAAATAAATGAATCAATCAATTAATTAATGAGTCCACATATCAATGATTGAATTAATGAATCAGTAAAAGAGGACAGGAGCTTCCTGTCACCACACTCTCTCTGTACCCTCAGCTGCTGCTTCAACACAGAGACATAAACATACAAACTAAATTAACTGTTAGCAAATTCAGGCCAAAACAGGCTTTGGTCTGCATTCTGTGTGGGGGCTGTTTATATGACTCCAGTTCTCCACCCTGGTTGATGCAATTTACAGGCAAGCTCCGCCTGTACTAAGTATCAATGTAGAATAACACCCTGAGGATTCTCCTCTTAGAAACACTGAAAAAGACTAAAGGATTTGTGGGGAATCCCTAAACCCTCATTTTGTAACTAGAATGGAATACCACTCACTAACTATACCAATATACTAAAAGTTACATAATTATAAAGTAGATTCTGACAATGATCTCCTTGCACAAAGAAACTAATATAAAATCATTTCAGTGCCCTTTGTAAAGCCAACATAGAAAATTTACTAGGTTCCAGAAACCTTGCCAAGTGCTTTGCATGGGTTGTGTTATATTCCTGTTTTACAGATAACATAAAAGTGCAGTTAAGAACACAGGTTATATGGTTATTACGTGGCAGATCCAGGACACAAAATGTTGATCTTACTCCTGAATGCCAGTGCTTCACCCCTGCACAAAACCTGCATTACCCGCAGCCAAGGGAGTAGACAGATGCCTCAGGTGCTTCTCTCTGGACCCTTTTCTGAGTGACAGAGCATACGTGGCTGCCATCCCACTGATCTACTCTCCTCTGGGACGTCTAGATGTTTTATGTTTGTTTTATACCTCTTATTTGCAACATTTGAGTCTCGGCTTAAGGATTTAACCCACTTAGGCCAAAGGTTGCAATTTTTCGAATTTTTGCATAAAATTCATATATGTTACCTAGAAAAATTCAAGAAACAAGAATTTGAAAGGAAAAAAATTTCATTATCTTCCATTGTTATGTGCCATTCCAAAAATGGAACACTGGGCATGAAGGGATTAATTCAAGACTGATTTATGATATGCTGAACCCCTGCTCGTCTGACTTTGCTCCCTCAGCAGGTTCCGGTAAAGCTGGGCACAGAAGCTTAACACGAGAGCTACCTGGCTCTCTGAGCTGGGCTTTCCGGGCTGGGCTTTCTGATAGGACTCTTCTGTGACTGAGCTCAGGCAGCAAGATTAGCATATTTCAAAGTTGCTTTGACATGAAGAGTGTATATCTGCTTGAAATGGAAAGTTAAAATGACACCCTCATTGGACAGAAACATGGAAAGAATAGCACTTCCTTTGAAACATCATTTACTAATCCCACATAAAATGTTTAATTACTTCATATCCGATTTTATATAAGTTTTTCTAGAATACTGTCATAGGGAACATGGCTTTTAATCACATTTGGCAGATTCTAAATTGAAAACACTTTAGTAGATTAAATCATCAGGTACTTTCATTTCCTAATCATTTCATCCCTGCAGCTCAAAACGAGAGCATCTTTGCACCTTTGTCCTTGGATAATACTCCTCTGGACCCACCAGTAATACATTTGTATGTCTATAATATATTTTCTTTAGCATTTGATCATTTCAACAAAAGAGGTGAGGAGGAGAAGGATAAAAGACTGAAACATGTAGTTCTGCCAACTTTTTCTACTAAAAAAAACCACGTATCTACATAGTTCGATCTTTTAATCTTCCTCCTGGAATAAGTTTTACACATATTACAATATATTCTCCATGTCGTTTGTGTTTACTCTAGGTTCATACTGTTGGGATACTGAAAAGAATCAGGCAGAATTCTGGGCAAACTAGAAGAGAAAAATCATCAAGCTAAGTCATAGTTTTATTTTCAGGCAGATTTTTACATGTTCTTTTAAACACTAAATAAAAAGTCATATGAATAAGGAACATGTTTTAAAGCTACAAAAATGCATCTACATTTAAATCACTAACACTTCCTGCTTCACTAAATGTAGATAAACTTCTAGATGGAGGCCATGTGACTTTAAAACCTTAAGGCTCTCCACATATTAGAAACATAGCCAATTCCAATTATCAAAAATAATTCATGTCTATGTTGCTTAGTACACAAGACATTGCTCAGATCCAAAAAGAAATATAGGCTTTGTGGTGCGGCAGTTCGTCGCAGCTATCAGCAGCCAGTTTCCTTATCAGTCCAGCAGGAGTGTAATTAAAGACAACAGCCAGAGCAGCTGTATTGAAAAAATGAATCATTTGTCTTCCCTTCCCCCACTCCTTCTGCTCACGTAGTTAATCTGAGCACAATGTCGGCTCCATCGTCAGGGCTCTTCACAAGGCAGAATGATAGAAAATACAGATCTATTACCCACTGTGGATGTATTATCACATTACATAAAATGCAAGTAATTTAGATCTAGAAATTCAAAAATTCCTGAGATAGGGCAAGTTTTGGAGAACAAGAGCAATTACCTTTGGGGACAGAAAGAATCTAGGGCTTATTATCAGTGGTGGTTCTAGAAAATGTGTAATAGGCTTTCCTGGGTGGGGGGAAGCCTCTGATTTGAAACATTTTGCAATTTCTAAGTGGCAAATACTCCCACCAGGGCTGATTTCAAGCTACTGATGTGACCTCACTGAACACAGAAAATCTCAACACAGAATTGAGAAGAAACACACAGCAGGATGTTATTATACAGTATTTCCACCACACAGATACAATGGATACAGCTGATCTCAAGAATACTAGTAGCTGCAGAATGTACTAAACAATTAGAAAGTAGTGAATGGAGTTTTTATTACTTCTATTTACAATGTAATTTATTGATACTTTATATAATTTAATTTTTAATAATGGTGACTTTTAATCACCCCTTACAGAATTCCTGAAAACAATTATCTCCCAGAAGCCAGTACAAACTGGCTGCAGCCCACTACTACCTGTACGTAATCTGGCTGCCATGGTGCTAGAAGTAACAAATACCTCTCCAGGATGACAGATGAAAGAGAATGCAAAACAATATTAATCTGAAAGTAGAATTTCATCACTTCTTTTATAATTTTCCTCAAATTTACCTTTCCAAAAGGATCTCCCCCAAACCCAGGGAAAAAGTAATTTAGCGACATGCTTACATGTTGTTGTAAAACAATAAAAAAGCACAGGTTGTTTTCATAATCAGAAATACCAAAAATGTAGAGGTTTTCAGATTTAGCTCAGTGGTAGAACGTTTGCTTGCCTAGCAAGCACAAGGCCCTGAGTTCGATCCCCAGCACCCCTCTCCAGAAAAGAAATATTAAAAATGTGGCCTGACATAGTGGTGCACACCTGTAATCCCAGCACTTGGGAGGTTGAGACAGGACGATGGCCAAGAGTTTGAGGCCAGCTTGGGATATATACTAAGTTCAAGGTCAGCCTGAACTCTATAGAGAGAGCCTGTCTCAAAAAACAAAACAAAACAAACACTGAGGATGTATTTTGCAACTCTTTCTTCTTTGTGTGTATATAACCAAATGCTAACAGGAAATTTTGACTGAAGCACCTAGACAATAAATTCAGAGAAAGGTACAGAAGGCTGTGCTGAGAATTAAAGAAAAAAAAAGGGACCAAGAAAACATCAACATATACTTCTACTTCTGGAAGGATGGAGTTGACATACCTTCCCCTATCACTTTCACTAAGTACAACTACAATCCCTGGAATTTATACCTTAAAAAAACAAAAGAAAACTGAAAGTTAGAGAGAAGCAGAGACCAGCTAGGGAAGAGCGCCACAGTGGTAGGTTGACTGGCTTTTCTTTCAACTCCATATATTTCAGACAAGTTGCCAAAAAAGCCAGCAACTCCCAAATCCCAAGGCATACAGATGTGGGAGTCCCCCAAAGTCTGTGTTCTCTTGCCAAAGGACCTTGTGATGTTGAAACTATTCTGAACTTCATATAGAAGTCAATATTGAATTACAATATTGTACTATAGTTTGTTGCTGCTTTTTGTGTACAGATCGTTTGCTTGCTTGCTGCCTTGTATTATAGAAATAAGCATGTGATCATTAAACTATCCAGTTATTGCCTGAGGCTGAGCAATCTCAGGACACCAAAGTGTCAATGAAGTCATGGCCAGACACCACTGCTGGGAAGGCTACTCAAGGTCACGAGTCTTATAACTTTCACCTGACCGCTGGCCACAGCAAGACCTGGAAGGCAATGCAAGAGAGTGGAATAGCCCTGTGATAGCAGACGAGTGATGGTGCCTCTGTAGCTGAAGGAAACCTATTATTAGGTCATGGTAGACATTTCACGGTAATTCACACAAACGACATACCGTTCCATACCGTCATTTCATGTGGTTCTCCTTTTAATAGCACACTGGACCGATGAGTATTTCCCACTTGCACCCAAAAACAGGAAGTTCTCTTCCTTCCGCTCTGGGTCTTCTGAAGGACGAGGACAGAGAAGGATACCACAGGACCTCTGGCCTCTTCCTGCCTGTCAGGCCATTGCTCTGCCTTGGTCTGACCTCTGGCCCAGTCAGGGTTTCACCTGATTTCCTTTCCCTTCTGGAGATACCATCACCTGCACTGTTCCCAGGGAGCCGTTCCCTCTGGGCTGCAGTTTAGGGCTCTGTCTCCTGGTCCTCACCTTTCCCTCCCATGTGAGCACAAGGCATGTTTTTAGGGAGTTTGCTATTCATCGCTATGAGAAAAGAGGAATAAGTCAAAGTAACAAACACAAATAGGTTACAAGCTGATAAGGCTCGAGCACCTCTAATCATTGTTCCTCAGGTAGAGCACAATTCTTGGGACAAAAACGCCGTGTATGGTCCAGAAGGAAGAAGTGCGCTACCAATTATTAGATTATGGTCTATTTCTATAAACTAAGACTCCAGCAGCTTTTAAAAAAGAGGAGCTGATGGTGTGTGGAGAGTGCTCGTCCTACAGAATGACCTGAATATATTAGGTGAAAGTTAGGTAGAGAACAGATTCATTTTGTGTACAAAGGGGGGAAATATTTATTTATTTAAGGGTACTGAAGTATAAATGCTTACAATAATTAGAGTGATGTGATACAAACAGATAATACAGGTTATTTCTATGGAAGGGAACTGTGTGACTTCACCAAAAGTCTCCAAAAGACTTTTCCCTATGTCCCCTTTATATCCTTTGAAGTTGTATTCTTTCTCTCAGCCCCCTTACATGTGAATATACTCACTACCCAATAGGTACAGATAAATGACGGGAAGATTTTCTCTTGCGTGAAAAGATGACCCTTCTCTTTTTCTCTCATGGTCCCTGTCTCTGTACCTCTCCACTACGAGATTACTGTGAAGTTTAAATGCAATTTTCACTAGCGTATGTGTGTGGTACATAATAGTTACATTTGTTTTAGGGAATTGGCACATGTATGTATTACATCATCATCGTTTCGATCCATTTACTCCCCCTCCCTACTTCTCCTTCCCTCTTCTCCTGATCCCTTTCCCCAACCTCAAAAATCGGCCTCTTGTTTCTTACTATATCTTCTTAATTTTCTCGTTGATTTATTTACATTTTGGGTTTCTCATATAAGAGAAACCATGCAATACTTAGCTTAATGTGCCTGACTTATTTCATTTAACATTATGGTCTCAAATTCTATTCATTTTTCATCAAATGCCATGATTTTATTCTTCTTTATGAATGAGTAATATTCCATTGTGTATATTTACCACACTTTCTTTATCCATTTGCCTGTTAGTGGGTATCCAGAGCTTAGCTATTGTGAATTGCACTACTATAAAACATGGGTATAAATGTATCACTGTAGTATGTTCTCTTTAACTCTTCAGGAAATAGAATATAAGTACAATTGAATTTCTATTTTTAGTTTTTTGAGAACCTTAATACTGATTTCCACAGTGGTTGTAGCAGTTCACATTTCCACAAACAGTGAAGGGTTCCTTTTTCCCCACAGCCTTGTCAGCATTTGGGGTGTGTGTGTGTGTGTGTGTGTGTGTGTGTGTGTGTGTGTGTACTTAATGACAGTCACTCTGAGTGGAATGAGATGGAATCTCAGCGTTTTCTGATTTGCATTTCCTTCCTTGCTAAAGATGATAAGCATTCTTTTCATGTACCTATTGGCCATTTGTACTTCTTCTTTAGAGAAATGTCTATTTGTCTGCCCATTTTTCGACAGGGGGATTAATTTTTTATAATTATTTAGATAGTCTAGATATTAGACCTCTATCAGAAAAGTAGCTGGCAAACATTTTTCCCATTCTGTAGGTTGTCCCTTTGATGCATTTTTGAAGCAAAAGAGACATACAGGAGACCCTGAATAAGCAGTTTCTTCCTTCTCCCCTCTCCTTTCCTCTGCCCTCACCTCTTTACATGAGGCCTTTCTCTTCTTCAAAAATAAATTTCGAAGAAAGCTTCTGAGAGACAATGGACACTCTGTTTGGTTGTTAAATTGAGTTTTAAAACATTGTCAGAAGACTTGGCGGAGGCACAGCCATGTTCCTGTGCCTTTTAATCTTTAGGGCTGCTGTGGTCTGATCCGTGTCCCCTTAACATTCACATACTGAAGCCCCACCTCCCAGGGCAATGGCGCTAAGAGGTATGGTTTTCAGGAGGTGATTAGGTCAGGAGGGTGGAAACTCCCTCGTTCATATTAGGATCAGCATCCCTAAAAGAGAGGTGCAAGGGAATTTAGTAACCTGTCACAGTGAGGACACAGTGAACAGACAGCTGTCCATGAACCAGCAAGAGTATCTTCAGCTGACACTAAATCTTCTGGCACCTTGATCTTGGACTTCTTGGCCTCCATAAGTGTGAGAAATAAATTGATGCTGTTTATAAGCTACCCAGTTTCCGGTATTTTGTTATGGTAGCCCAAATGGACCAAGACTTCCAGGTACCACTTTGAACTTTCCCTGAGAATTCAGCTGAAGGTCTGCGAGTCTTCTTTCACAAGGTAAAAGACAGCAAGCATTTTTCTTTTCTTTTTGTTTTTTGTTGTTGTTGTTTTGTTTTTTGAGACAAGGTGTTTCTATGTAGTTCAGCCACCCTTGAACTCACTATGTTGCCCAGGCTGGCCTCAAACTCATGGTAATCCTTCTGCCTTGGCCTACCAAGCACTAGGATTAAAGGCGTGTGCCACAACACCCAGCCCATCAAGCAGTTTTCAAAAGAAAATAAATATCCTCAAATTTAGTAAGGACAATTTGATCAAATGAGAATTAGTTGCTGCAGATAGGCTTCAAACTCCACCACAGCTTTGACAACATGCTTCCCAAGTGACCGGAAAGTGATCCACACTGCTAGTCCAATATGAAAAAATAGCTCAGACCTCCCACAGAAAAATATAGCAAGAGCCAATATCTTGCATCTCTACAGGCCTGAAATTGACCTTAAAATATTTGTCAAGTGTGCAGTCATTTATATCATTGCCAACTATTTGCTTCCTTCCCTGCTTCCATCCTCATCATTTCCATCCTCCTGCAGATGAAGAACCTCTCTCCAACCTCTATCAGATTCAGCCACCAACTTGACTAGGCAGAAATGGCGGCATGCTCACTCCAAGCAGGAACTTCTTTAAGAGGTCTGTTTCTGCTTTTTAAAATTTGTATCTCAAGAACATTGTGTCCCATGAGCTGCTCCTTCAGGATTCCAAAAGGAAGACTTGTGGGCAAGAGCCGCACGGACCAGAGCCTCAGCCACAGCTGCACCGGAGGAGAGTGTCAGCCCACCCACAGCGGGCGTGCAGTGAGACAAAGAAATACATCTTTGCTGTCATGATTAGCCTCTGAGACTTAGGGGCTGCTTGAGACGATTAATGCAACAGCAACAAAAAACATGGTAGGCTCATCTCAATAATGAAGAGACTAGTTGTCCATGTTCTAGCAAATGGAGAAAAGAAATTAATCTTCACAGGTCATTTGCTCGGGCCACCTGCTGTTCTAGGAGTTTTCATGAAATTTCCCAACTTAAAGAATGTATTCAAATGGGAAGAAGAACAAGGGAGGGGGAGGGGGAAAGGAACAGAGGGACAAGAGAAATAAGGAATAGAAGGAAAAAATGGACACAAAGCTTTTGTAAATAAGGAAGGAGGAGGGCATGAAGCGGGGAGGGGAATGGGGAAAAAAGAAGCAGCAAGATATGTCATGTACAGGTACAAATCCCCTGTGATGAGTGTTATCACTATGTACATCTAAAATGTACCATTAAAATAAAATTTAAAAAAAAAAGAAATTTCCCAGCTTAATGCCTGAAATAACCTCTTGAAGCTCCTGTAGAAAAGGAAAGGCCAAGGTCCTACAATCTCCAGGTACATTTCTAGGGATGGGACTCTACATCAGTTCTTTACTAGAGACTTTCATTGAAAGTTCACTGCATCACCTACACTCACCACATTTTCAAAGGAGCAGGTACAAGAACTCTGTTTTTTCATAACAGAAGTGATATTTTAAACGAATTATTAGGACCATTTTCAGAGAAGCCTGTCTTCCAGTGCACTAAAGTCTGAAACTTTTTATTTTCAAAAACATACTCATTTTATTTCCTATTTTCACCTAATTAACATTACCTAGCTACTAAGAATCTTGAAATTCTTCCATTTTTATGGGCAATCTTAAATTAAAATTTGGCTCTCTCTTATATTGTCATGAATTGGACTAAGTTGCTTATGTTAACATGAATCTGACTAATAATTTGTCTTTTCCAAAAGTTTATCAGTGGTAATACAGATACCATCCAATGATTTCAAGTCATGAGAGGTCTAGCATTATTAGAAATCAGTGCCATCACCATTAATGACACATGGGCATTGCTCTGGGAAGGGAACTACATCTGAAGTTTGATAAATGGATTTCAAATAAGGAAGAGCAGAAACTAATCTATTCAAGCAAAAAACGAGCTTTTAAAAGCAGGCAAAGTCAAATGTAGTATTCTGAAGCAGAATTCTACTTACATCCCTTTTGATTGGGAAGAAAATATTGGTATAAAGACACTATATACATCTTCTAGTGATGTTAACATTGTTAACCATTTTTATAACATTTTAGCTATAAACCTTTTGGATAGGACAGGAAGTCTATAAACCTGTCAATTTTTAAAATTCTAGATAAAAATCATAAGAAGTTGGACCAGAATTATAAATATGGTATTAGAAAAAGATGTAGGGGCTATTTTCCAAAGTATAGCGTTAAAATTCAATGTATGAACGGTCACTTAGCGTGTATACTATTATATCTGTATATGATATAAAGATATAGACTGAAAAATTTGTAAAGGTAAATTTAGATGAGGTAATTAGGGGTGATGATTACTTTACATATCTTTTATTATTGTTATAAAAGTATCTTAAACAATTACCTATGAATGTCATTATTAGTATTCTAGTTCATAATCTAATTTAATACACTTATATATGTTAATTTTACTTACTTTTATATATGTTAATTTTAATAAATGTAAGTAATTCACATTCTTTTCAGAAAACATACATAATAAAGAAAAAAGGAATGTGGCACTTTGGTACACTGAGTACTTTGAACTGCAGGACATCAGAAGAGCCCAGAAGGAAAGTTTCTCTCTAATCTTTTCTTGCTCTCCTGTCTCCCACCCCTCATCCTCACCCAAGCAGCCAAAGAAATCAGAATTCTTTTCTGTTTTTTTTTTTGGTTTTTGGTGCTGGGGATCGAACCCTGGGCCCAAGGCAAGCACTCTAACCCCTGAGCTAAATCCCCAGCCCCAAGAAATCAGAATTCTTCTCACCATAGCTGGCCACTGAAACTAGAATCCCTTTTCCCCAAAGCAACCCATAAAGCCTAAACATATTACTCTAACCTTTCCCTGACTTTCTGTGGAGGCGTTGGCCATAAAAGAATGCTCTGACTTACCCTGTCTGAAAGTAGATTGTAGGACCCCTGTCCCTTATCCAGGAAGAAGAAATGCTACACAAGAGGCCAGAGATTCTGAAAAGACAGACCTTGCTGAGCGCCCCCATTCAGTCTCCTGCATTAGCCAAACCTTTTTTGGCCCATCACATTTCTACACAAGCTTCCACTCTTCATCTAATCTAAGAATAAAAATAAACAGGTTTTCCTAGGTCTTTGGGTCTTTAAAAGCTCCCATGTCGTGTAAACTTTGTTTAAATAAATCTGTTGTGCTTTTCTCTTGTTAAGAGTTGTCATAGACGTGTTGACTGTAACCCTTATGAGGTGTGAGGAAAGATATCACATCTTTTCTGCCTCTACAGTGGCATATAGACATTGTCTTGACTTTCCGGACAATAGTCTAACAGTGGGGCCACCATTTGCACATGTGGTGTAATGTACAAGCTGCATGGAGAACACGGGCCTAACCAAATAATCACAGTAACAAATTAATGATCACAAACTTTGCAAGTGCTTGGAAAGAAAAGAACATGGTTCTGTGAGAAAGAATCCACCTAGTGTACACGGAAGATTGGAAATGGGGAGGGGTATTCCAATCAGGCATAGAAAGAGGAGGTGACATTCTACAACAACTGGAATAAGACTATTCTGCCTGAACATCAGGGGAAAAAAGGTCAATAGTCCAAATAAAGCCACACAGGCAGGAGGAGAGCCATCCAAGGCTTATAAGCCGAGACATTTTGGTTTTATTCTGAAAAACCATTAATAAGCAGTGGTCAGGTTATTTACCTTAAAAATCACTCTGGCTAAAGCATTTAGCTAGAAGGCAGAATGGGGTGGTCTGGACCAATATGGGGAAGAGAGTCAAATTACCACAACCTCCCAGCAGTGTTCCGTCAGTGTAATTACAGCCTAATGAGTACACAGACATGAATGTGAAGACTTGACCTTGCACTGAGGGAAGAATGATGAGAAAATTAAGCACAGCCATAATCAAAAGCATTTTATATACCTTATTCTAAATTCATAAACCCTGGGGATACTGTGAATTCTTTCAGTTATACACAGTATCTGAATTTCCTTTCAGATGTATACTTAATCTTCTCTACTGTGATTCCTCTTGCTTTCAAAAGCTGTAACTGAGTCTCCTTTCAAACATATAGTTCATCTTGTTTGTCATCATTCTCCATTTTCACAAAGTTTGCTTGTCACTTTTTGGATGTAGACTATAAGCATTCTCATGAAAACACGGGCTTCCTTTCTCTCTGACTGCTCAAACGGTTTCAGGAAAAGATTGAGGTGGGAAGAATTTCGAATTACAGTCACAAATTAACAGTAACCCACCCAACTCCAGATTTAAGACATCTAGTGTTTGACTGTGAGTGTTCCCCTTCCCTTTTCCCGTATGGAAGTTTATATAAAAAAAAAAAGGGCAAAAGCTGTGTCTCAAAAGAGGAGATGAGGAAGAGTGGGCGGAAGCTACAGCAGAAGGGAAAGAAGGAAGCTCTACTCGCAGATCTTTGTGCAATCTCCATTTAAGCAACAACTGTAAACACATTATTAAGACAAGAAGGGAAATTTGAATGTGGGCTGTACATTCCATGCATGATATTGTAACGTTTTATTGGGTGTGAAAATACCATGGTGGTAAAAACAAAACAAAACAAAAAAACAATACACACATTTAGAATTACTTACCATTTTTGAGATGCATAGTCAAGACTTAAGGATAAACTGACATGATGTGTAGGATCTGCTTTCTAACACTCCAGAAAAGGGATAAAGTAAATAAAATGTGATTGACAAACACACTGACAAATGTTTTAGGCTAGGTGATGGGACAAAAAAATTCGTTATACTTTTTTCTCTACTTTGTATACACTTGAAAACTGAGGCAAAGCAAACAGAAGTCAAAGTCTGTTTGACTGACTTCCTGCCTGAGGAATGGCAGGGAAACACTTTGAGGTGTTGCTGTCTCAGAGTCGTCACTGCATTTTATGGAATACTAAGCTCTGCTAAACTCCGAGCGGAGAAGGAAGTGATATCCAGGACTCTCATCACCTCAGAGGTGCAGCCAAAGGTGACAAGCAACGAGCAAGATAGGTCAGTGGGAACAGCAACAATTCGTCTGTAGTCCAGACGTGACTCGGGGAGGTGAACCTGGTAAATGACACGCTTGCTCCACATTTGGGCTTTAAGGGGAAAGTTTTGCCTTGAAGCTGGACAACTGGTGAGCCAAGAAATTAGACACACAAATACAAATAAAAGCTAACATTTACGAAACACTTCCCTTGAGCTGTGGACTGTTCTAAACTCTTTACATATCCTCTAACCAGCTGTGAGTAAATACTGTTACCGCTGTTTGACAAATGCAGAAACCCAAGAACCAAAAGATTCTACAACTTACCCAAACCAGCTAGAGAGTAGAAGAGCTGGAATTCTAACCCAAATGATCTAACTTGAGGTTCACGCTTTTAATCTCTATTCTGTACTGACCTTCATATTCATTCTCATTTTCTCCCTCTCCTTTTCTCTCCCTCTCCCTCCCCACTTTCTGAGTTAAACATGTGTTACTTACATCTTTACTGTTTAAATCCGTAAATATAATTTTAAATGAGGTCACTCCTTAAAACTCCTCAAAGTTTGAATGTGAGATTTGGCCTCAATTAAATAAAAGTCCTTTCAGGAAGCATTTTTGGTTCATGCTCACAAAAGTATACTCTAAGAATAAAAATGCCTTATGAGATAGAAAATGTGACAGTTAACATAAAAAACAGTAGGAAATGCCATGCATAGTGTCAGAGACCGCCTGACACTACAATAGAGAGACAGAATTAACAGTGTGGAGCAGGACCAGAAGGATTTTTCCTACTCAGTATCTATGCTCCTTTGCAATATACTTTTACAGTTCTTCCCATCAAGAGAAGGAATCTGTTGCTTCATTGGCTTGCATCTGGACTTGGCTATGGAGCTTGACATAGCTAAGGAGACCTTGACAAGTCTGATGCAATCAGGGACCCAAAGCACTCGGTCCCCGGGACCTACCTTCTTGCTGCTTTAAAAACCTTGAGACAACCACGCAAATGAACCCCGCGTAACCTGCTGGAAGATGAGAAACTGTGCACAGAAAACTGGCTCTGCCAACTGGCACACACCACAGGAGCGAAAGAGGCCGCCAACTGACCAAAATCACCCAAGAGATCTGGCCTAGACCCGAAGATCTGCTCGGCTGGCCCAAAGAATTCATTCTGAGCTACAGAAAGCTGGCTAGTTTTAAGCCAATAAATTTGAGGGGTACGTCACCTGGCAAAAGCTCCCTGACACAGGCTGATTACTACCTATTGTTCTTAACCAAAACATGCCTGTGTGTCATTTCCAAAAATACCTAGCTGCATTAAAGGAAGAGAACAAATAAAGTTAGAAAAATCTTTCTTAAAATTCTTTTCTCGGGCTTGGAGGTTTAGTTCAAATGGTAGCTAAAGTGGCAAGTGCAAAGTCCTGAGTTCAATCCCCAGCACCCCAAAAAACAAAATTCTTTTCTTTAGAATTTGTTTTTATTTGCTTTTTAAAGTACTAAAAAAAAAAAAAAAAGAATAGAGAAAACCTGCCTTTCGGTTTCAAATACTGAATCATTACGATTAGATGTGTCAATGTACCCTCAACTTTGGCCCCAGAGAATATAAATAAAATGGGAAAGACTGCTCCTTTCCTTAGTTGGTATGGTCCCTTGGTAGTTCCCTATAAAAGCTTAATAGTAGGATATAGGCAACTCACTTGACGCCTAATCAACAGAGAAGTAAATCTTCCCTTAGTGCCTTAGGACCACTGGGACAAGACTCTGCTTTTCAACAGACAGTTTAAAGCAATGCAGGTAATATTTGGGCATCTTTTGGCATTGCATTTAACAGGAATTGAAGGATTTTCTTGATACTTATCTTGAAATATGCATTGTCTTTGAAATACTTATCTTTGAAATGCATATTTCAAAGCATACTAGAAAGCTTAAAAGAATTTTCTTTCCTGAGACTAAAGGCAACCCTGGGTTCGGCAGAACCTGGACCAGTTGGTATTAGGAAGAAGCACAGTGGGGATTGCATACAGGATGTCTTTGAAAGCCTGGACTTCCTGCCTATCATTGTTGCCAGAAGAGTTATGGAACTTGATCACAGACCATCCTGTGAGCAGGTAACAAGAGAAAGGAAAGTCATCCAAAATACTTGTTACATCTCCATTTTTGTTCACACCAGGACTGATCCATATATATAACATGTTAGAAAGACAGATACACTGTGGGAAATAAAAGATCAGGGAACCACTCAGGTAGATGGTTGAATAGTTCCTAATGTGACAACCAATAACCACCAATAGGGTCGTTTTCTCTTATTTCTCATGGCTCATAAGGCTATCTTACAATTCAAATGTCACTGAAGTCAATTTCACCTTCATATTATTTTCTCTCTGTTGATATTGCACTGAGGAAATTAGCATGGCCATTGGATAAAGATCACTTATTTTTATTGTCATTCCCTCTAAAGAGATTGCTGATTATGCATTTTCCAGTACTTGGGATTAAACCCAGGACCCCACACTAAGCTACATCCCCAGTACATTTTATTTAATTTTTAAATTTTATTTAGTATTTTATTTTATTTTATTTTATTGATGGAGTCTTGCTAAGTAACCCAGGATGGCATCAAACTTGTGAAACTTCTGCCTCAGCCACCCAAGTACCTAAGAGAACATACATGCACCGCTATGCCAAGTTATGATTACGCAGTTTTTCAGTGTTATTTGTTTAATAATGTATGAATAAATAGATGTGGTCTAAAAAAATAAAAAAAATAGATGTGGTCTTTTGAAGCTATAAATAGAATAAATTATGGGAAATATACATGGTACTGTTGAAAAGAATAGCTTTCATGAATTACATTATTCAGACTCTCCATCTCTTTCCATGTGGGTGGTCACACAATGAACCTTGTCTTCTCTTGAAATAGTGGTAATTTAGACCGGAACTTCCTACTCTTTTGACTTCATCAGAACATCCTGTCCATTGGCCCCTCCACCTTTTCGCAGATATCAGCTCATGCTCAACTTCCTGCTCACCCTATACAATTTCGTTTCCATATTGTTTTCAATTTTTCACATTATCTGACTAATCTGCAGTGTACCCAATCATTTACCTTCTCCTTGCATGTACCTGAGCTTCTGAAAATACTTGAGAAAAATCCCACGAGATTTTCCTAGTTAGCTTGCTCTACCACTTTGAACTATTACTGCTTAAATCTTAAACATTTTCTACAGTCTTCAAATGTTCAATCTCTTCTTTAGTTCCCCACTCCCAGCAGATAATCTCATATCCTACCACATAGATAAAATACCTTGTCAGATTGAAAAAAAAATTCTCAATTTCCCTTTCCTCCTTCCCTTCTGTTACTATTAGGACTCCCCCCTCCTATTTAAAAACTATTCCTCCTATCTGTGTTCTGGATCTCATTCCCCAATCCTTCAGGGCCTTCTTGCTAGTACCGTCCTGATAACTATTCATTTCCCATCTCTCTTCTACTGCTTCCTTTAGGTTGGCATTTAAACATATCCAAGGCACTCTTCCACGATGGTTAATTTTATGTGTCAATTTGCCTAGGCCAAGGGAGACTCAGAGAGCTGGTAAAATATTATTTCTGGGTGTGTCTGTGAAGGTGTTTCCAGAAGAGAGCAGCATTTTATTTGGGAGACCAAGTAAAGAAGATCCTGTCTCACCAGTGTGGGTGGGCATCACTCAACCCATTCAAAGCCCATAGAATAAAAAGGTAGAAGAATGAATTTGCTCTCTCTCTGCTTGAGCTGGATCATTTTCTCTTCCCCTCAGGCAGTAGTGTGCCTGGTCTTCAGGCTTTTGGACTTAGCCTAAAACTCAAATCACTGGCTCTCCTGGCTTTCAGATCTTCCAAATTGGAGTAGGATTTAAACCACTGACTTCTCTGGTTCTCAGTCCTTTGGACTAGAACTACACCACCAGCTTTCCTAGATTCCAGCCTAGAGACACAGATTTAGGGACTTTTTATGCTCCGTAATTGCATGAGCAAATCCTTCATAATAAATAAACCTTCCTATACATCCTGACTCTCTGCAGAACCCCTCTGCCATCTTACAAAAAAAAATTTGTCTTCTTTCTTTCTGTTCCATTCTCCTTTCTCTACCCTGTTTGCTTTTCTTGCTTCTCAGATAAACTTCTCCAGAGCATGAAACACATTAGTAATATGTGTTCATAATTGTTCTCTCATTTCAGCCCGGATTCTCTTCTTACTAGTCTCCTGAAAATGTTGTCACCAAGGCTGACAATAATCACCATGTCACCAAATCCAGTCAAAACGGGGACCCAGAAGAATTTCCAGAAGGAGTTTAAATTGATCACAATATGACTGCCCATTTTCCCTCAGGCAAAGCTATAAAATATGAATGTTATAGAAACTGTTCCCTTACCACAGAAATCTAACCAAAAGTAGCCTCTGTCACATTTAGAGAATAAAAAAACTTAGTAAAGTTACATGTTAAAGAAATTTTATAATATGTAAAGCTTGCTAAGAAATTTGTGCTTGTTTTAATCTTTTTCGTTAACGATTTCCATATAGCAAAATTAATACATACTAGCATAAAAAAGCATACAAAGAAATCAGTCGTCTCTACCTAGTACCCCACCCCATCTTCTGGTCTCTGATGAAAACAGTGTTGAGCATTTTCCTTCTAGTCACAAAATCACACACAAGCATATTAAACACAAATACAGCAGTTCAGCTTCCTGGTTAGTTTGGTTTGATTCAGTTTTTTTTTTTTTTCTTAAATATATTTAAATTTATTCTTAGAGCAGCTTTAGGTTCACAGAGAAATTGAGCAGAAAGAACAGAGTTCTCATATTCCATCTTCACACACACACACACTCACAGGTGTGTGTGCAAACCCTCCTCCACTATCAGCGTCCTGTATTACTTGGTAAATTTGTTATGACTCATGAACCTACATTGACAGATCGTTTTCATCTAAAGTCCATAGTTTATCTTAAGGCTCATTCTTAGAATTATACATTTTATAGATTTTGAAAAATGTATAATAACATGTATCCACCACTATATATTATATGGAATAGTTTCTCTGCCCCCCACCAAAAGGCCTGCGCTCTACCCATTCATCCTCCCTTCCTCCTAAACCACTTGCCTTTTCACTGTCTCCATAGTTTTGCCTTTTCCAGAATGTTATATCATTGAAATCATACAGTTTGTAGCTTTTTTTAGACTGGCTTTTTAAACTTAGTGATAAGCCTTTGAGTTTCCTCCATTTTTGTTTATAGCTCATTTCTTGATAATAGGAATAATATTCCATTATTTAGATGTACCACAATTTATTTATCCATTCAACCTCCAAAGGACATCTTGAGTACTTCCCAGTTTAGGCAAATATGGATAAAGGTGCTATAAACCACCATGTGCAGGTTGTCATGTGTACCTACTTTTTCAGCTCTCTTGGGTAAATACCAAGGAGTGTGACTGATGAATCAAATGATGAATATGCTGAGTTTTGTAAGAAACTACCAGCAGAGCTAGGCATACTGGTACACACCTGTCATTCTAGCACTCAGGAGGCTGAGGCAGGAGTATTGTGACTTTGAGACCAGCCTGAGCTACACAGCATGACCCTATCTCGAAAAAAGAAAAAAGGAGAGAGAAACTCTTAGTGATCGTCCCAGTGGCAGTACCAACCATTTTGCATTTCTGCCAGCAATGAGCGAAAGTTCATTGCTCTAGGTTTATTCATTTTTGTTCATTTCGCTCTAGGTTTGTTCATTTGCTCTAGGTTTGTTCATTTTTACAGAAACAAAATAATTCCACAAACACTGCTTTGCATCTTCCTTTTTTCCCTTAACATAAACCATGGACAGCCAGTGGATAAGGCAGTGATAAAATCCACATTCTTTTGTCTAATATTTTTTTGCTTATATATGTATATAAGTATAATCATATATGTAGGGTAGTATACATATTCTTTTCAAATTTTGGCTCCTTCATTTTACCATTAAAACAACATTAAAATCTCAATGCCTTCATTTTCTCATTTCTAAAATAACAATAATTTGATAAAGGTTTTTTGAATTAAGACATGTAACATGTTTAAAACTATACCAAATATACTAAGCACAAATGTTATTATTGTAGAGAAAAAAGTTGTTAAAGACACTGTAATGGACCAAAGTGACTATAGGGTGTTTCTCCAGCACACCTTTCCAGGTTATATCAATTTTTCATTGTCTTTCAGCTGTTTTACAACTCTGTAAATTATAGAAAATTAAAATGATGTAAATTATTCTTATCCATAAAAATGCAAATGCATCATGCAGAGTGGAATATAATTGATTTTTGCTTCATAGATTGACCCGTTTTGCATCTATTTGTAAATTTCCTCCAGCATTCTTCATTTGCCTTTGCCATGTGTGCTTCCTTGAATTTCCCTTTGGACCAATTGTAATGTCTTACTCGTTCCCTCATTAATTAATGTGCCAAATAAAATCTCTATACATGTTCATTTTATATTTGTATGGATTATGATTTCATAATTTAAAAAATATTATTTAGCACTATTATTAACACAACTATTATAGAGGGCTTTTTAAAAAAGAATAATGCCTTTGAGTCAAATATCTTACGCCCAGGCACTTTTTGGATGTGAAAACAACATAAAAATATTATCACACACCCAAGTATAGAAAATTCATAAATATAACACTGTTTGAAGTGCTAGAAGAAATCAACATAGACAAACATAAATCAACATTAAGAACTCTCCAACAGTAAAGAAATGAAGTTAAACACTGAAATCCCTTAAATATGTAAATAGTTATAGGTTGCAAATACCAAAAACAGATTATTTGGGTTTTTTCAACTTTTATAAGATGGCATAAAAAGTTTACTCAACAGAAGTAATTACATTACTAATGGGTGGAGGGATCACCAACTTTTGTGTGAACAATGCTAGCCTTCTTTTAAGCACTGAGAGAATAACTGCTTAAGAAATGACATAAGCAATAATTCTATACCTATATTTCCCCTAAAATAATCTATTTTTGACATATGTGCACAGCAGTAGAAAATTAAAGCCTGAGAGAAATCTTCAAAATCCACTATTCAGAGGCAAAATGAGAGTTTAGTGGTACTTGTCATTTGGAGACCTTGCCCATCAAGGAATAATGAACGCTGCTCTTTCTCTCTTTCCTACTTCAAAAAAATATTATTTGGAAAATAATATTTTAAATAAATTTAACTACAATAATCTGGAGGGGATTTTGGGAGGACATGACAGAACACTGACTCCCATGCCCAATTCCTTTCTTAGGTAGACAGAAAGATTCTATTCCGTAATTATATTGGAATGTAAAGAAGGGTTTCCTCTATGTGCCTAAAAACTTTCTAAAATAAAAGGTGCTGCTGAGAGAAAGACAGAGAGTCTAGCAGCTTTGTTTGTCACAATACTCATGAGCTGAGAATTTTCCCTTCTGGCAGATCCTTTCTGCAGACCTTGCCAGACACAGACCTTCCTACAAGGTGAAAGCGCTCATCTGCCTAAACTGAGGGGACCTAACAGGGCCCAGCTAATCTCTTATCTGTGTGCTCAAAAACAGTTAACTTGGTTCTGATTTCCTAGTTTTGTAAGTATAAGAACACTGAGAGACTATTTAAAAAACTCTACTATCAAAACTCAAATGGTTTTGCATAAAGATGATCTGTATAAAGTATATTTGACTATGTAAAAGTTACAGTGAATTAACATGGTTTTGACTGAGCACGGTCTGAGCACATATAAACTCATAATTAAGCCACAACATCTACCGAGAATATTTCTTGAATGAAAGGTAAATAGCTACAGGGCCTTTGCATTTTGACAAATAATTAATAAAGCAGTTCTGCTCTGGAAATGCAGGTTAAGAAACTTCAAGGAATTCACATCATACACGCCCATTCTTCTTAAAAAAATAAAAAGCACACTTACATATATAATTCCTGAAACGAATTAAAACATGTAATTCCGATTAAAATTTATATTTTTAAGAAACCTCAAGGGATCCATTCACAACTACTCGTGGTTGTACAAAAGACTGACAATATATGAACAAACAGCCATCCCTGCGCTCCAATTAAATTTTGTTTACCAAAACTGGCAAAGATCCAGATTTGGCCCAAGGGCCACAGTTTGCTGACACCTTGCTCTTTCCTGCAAAACCTGAAGTTAATACAGAACAAAGCCCGAGAAGAGCCCTAAATACTCTCCACAAGGCCTAATTTCCCATGTAAATCAAGGCTCAGGGTTCCCCTGCTCTCCCTAAAACTGATTTCTAAACAATGCAGCAGCCCCTTGGGCTTGCCAGAGACTCTCCCTTTGTCTCGCTTTTTCTGCCTCAGAATCGGTGAGGAGGAGAAGACGCAGAGGCCATTTTCAGAGAAATTTGCTGTAACATGTGTCTCCCCCACTTCGAAGGCATTTCAACCTAAAGCCCTCCTTCTTGCTCAAAGGCAATCAAGAAGCAGCGGGTGAGCCTGCCACCTTGTGGCCAAATGGAGCACGGACCAGAACGCTGGGACCAAGACAGACATCTGAACAAGCCAGAGTGCTTGTGCCCTTTGTAACAGGTTCTGGACCCTGGTGCTACCCAGGGAGGCAAGAAAAACACAGTCCCTTCCCCCGAAGGAGCTTAGAATCTGTAAGAGAGGGGACGGACATAAGTCCCCCCAAAATATGGAAACACAGGAAAAATTACAAACATGAAAAACAGTCTGACAGAGTTATACAACATGCCCTGGAAGTGAATAGAAAGGATTCAACACAGGCAAGGCAAAGTGCCCCAGAGAATAAGATGATTAAACTGAGGCCTGAAGTGAGTAGAGACCTCAGGTGAAAAAGTGAGGGACAAGAAGTTCAGACTGAGGAACAATGACTGTAAAAAACCCGTGCCAGGAAGAAGGTGAGAGGGAGCTTGGAGTGAGATGAGACCAGAGGGTAAAGAGGGCCAGAAGATGCAGCCCTCAGCAACATGAAGACAGGGCTTTCTCTTTATCTTGCAAATAGAGTAAAACCATAAAATAGATCTAAGCCTGAAGTAGTGAAATGATCAGATTCAAACTTCAGGAAAAAGAGCACACTGTATTATCAGTCAATGTCTATTCAGGAGCCAGATACTATGCAAGAATTTTAACAGGGAAAGTATTATATCAGCAATTTTAGCTACTTAAGAGGGGATTGGTAGCCTGGGGAACCACCCCATAAGAAATAAGAAAACAGAATAAAAGAAAGAAAACTATAGAGATATAGAACAGACATAAGAAACAGCCAACAGTCAAGGAGGGGCGTCCTGCTCCCAGATCTGAGATCCTGTGTGGCTGGAGAAGGCACAGCCAGGTCTCACTGAGCACCACGCACAACTCAGGATAGAATTTACTGAAAATGCTTCCTCTAGGGTGCCAGGAAAAGCCATTCGAAAGGAGGTAACTCACCAGAGACACAGTTAGCAAACCGCCCTTGGGGGATGCCACAGAAAACTTGTTACTGAGGGCTGCTGGCTGTGGGCTCAGCAGGTGGGCTCAGCAGCCTGGCGCCCAACCATGATGCCCAACAGGGAAGTCAGGTACCCTGCAGCTGATAGCTCAGAGCCATGAATTCCAACTAGGAGAAAAAAGTCCCTCTTCCAACATCATGCCGGTGCCCTCAACTAACAACGTTTAGCATCACGCCGGCTGACCGAGGAAAAATATTCCAAGGACCCAGCCGAGCAGGCAATGCAGAGTGGATTTAAAAGTGTGAGACCATAAATTTTTAACCAGCACACACTGACTTCAATGTGGAGAGAATTCTAGAAGAATAGCAATAGTAGCTACAGATAGATCAGTTAGAAGATTGGCTCAGTTAAACAAGCCAAGAGAGGGAGGCAGAAATGGCAACAACCTATAGGTACTAGAAGAAATAACATGAGCAAGGTCCCCATGGACTACAAAAGGACACCAAATAGCTGGGCTTATCTTCCTGTGCTCACCAGGCTTGCAGAAGAACTGTCTTGGAGGCCATGGCTAAGAGAGCAAAGAGGGAGAGCTGTCACAAGCCCAAGGCAAGAGATGGACGGCACCAGCTGTACTGAGGCAATTCATGGTATACCAAAGGCAAAGGCGTAGGATTGCTTTGAGAGTCGGCCTTGCCACGCTTAACAAGAACATCAGGTGCGATCAAAGTGGCACCCGATCCACGCAAACATGACCACAGCTCGGTTTGCAAGGGCAGGGCTTTGGGTCTGAAAAACTGCTAGAGAAAAGTAAGCATGGCTTGAAACAAAACATCACTCCCATTTTTAATAAGTTTTTAAATGAAAGGCTTTTTGTTTAAAGACTTTCAGCAAGCCTGGCCTTCCATGGCTTCATAGACGCCTCCAATTTACCTACTGTCTCAAGACCATTAGGGAGGAGGGTCCAGGTTGAGGGAGAGAGTGCCATAGCATGTCCCCAAGAAAGAGTCATCCCTCATTTCTCTAAAATATTAACATCACCAGGTGGCAGAACTTGAGTACCTCAGGATTGAAGAAATTTGTCAACAACTACAATTTACTACTTAATCATGAAAATGAATAAGCATTTAAAATAGCTCCCTCCAGGTAGTAGAATTGCAGTGGAGGGAGGAGTAGAGCAGGTGACTGCTGCTTTTTTAATAAACTCTGCATGGGGTGTTTGTTTGTTTGGTTTGGTTTTTAATGACTTCACTGAAGCAAAGCTTTCAACCAGACAAGCAAGTTGTTATATGATTATGATTCTGGACTGGAATTTTAATAACTCAAGATTATTCTTGGGTCTGAAAGAAGGTGGTGGACTTTTTATTATCTGAACTAAAAACAGTATAGTATATGGCTGAGATGAAAAAGAAATTTTCCCTCTGTCGGCACCCTTTTGAGTTCTTTCCTCTGGATACGATGGCACCCCATAGGAAGTGTGCTAAGAAAGAATGGCTTAGACCTGAACTCTGCTTGTTTGGTGCAGCTAAGATTTGGACAAGTCTGAATGTAGGGGTAGCCTTGGTTTCTGAGATAACGTTGAGCAAGCTCTTTTATTCCATGATACTGAAGCAACAAATAAAAAACTCTCTCCGTTTTGGAGTTGTGAACTGATAGATCAAAACGAGTAGTACTATGGTAAAACGGACCAAGATGGTGGATCTGCAAAGTAAAACTTATCCAAGAACTTCTTGAATTTTCCTACCCATAAAGAAGATGTGAAATTTTAAAAGGATATGAAGGAAGGTGGGTGAGACTCCTTCTAGACAATTCTGCAGAACCTCTAGCCCAGGTCATTGTTACGGTTTATAATTAGATGGCCCACCAAAGCCTCACGTGATCGTAGGTGGGACTTTGGGGAGGGGGGTGATTGGATCATGGAGCATGGCCCTTGTCAGTGGATTAGTCCACTGATGAGCTCATAGCTGAATGTGACCTGGGGAGGTAGATCCTGGTCTGAGGAGGTGGGTCACTGGGTGCGTGGCCTGGAGAGCGGTATCTCCCTCCCTGCCCTGATCTCTCTCATCTTCTCGCTGCCATGCCGTAAGCAAGCTTCCTCTGCCACGCCACCCAGCCTTACAGCCAGACTACGGAATGAAACCTCTACCAACTGTGAGCCAAAATAAACTTCTTCCCCTTTAATTTGTGGGTGTCAAGTATTGTGTCCCAGAGATGAACAAAGTAACTAAGACAGCCATGGTGTGGGAGGCCTGACTTTAACTTCACATTTGGCAAAGAGGACCTCCACAGGACTACTAGGGAGCCAAGGGCGGACTGCTAATTCCAATTTGGGAAACTCGGGGAATGTTGGTATCTTCCAGTGTGGCGACTTCCGAGGGCCTGATTCTTTTTCTTGAGGGGCACTTTCAGAGGTGCCTTTCTTTCAGCAGGCCCCGCACACCACCACCCTCCACTGCTGCGAGCAAAACAGGACAGCTCCACCCCTCTGCTGAGGTCTCCTCCTCTCTGCAGGAGGCCTCTCAGGGGAAAGTGCTTTTCCAAGTGACCACCACCAGCTCCTACTGCTCCGCCCAGAGAAAACTCATCTGTCATTAGAAGGACAACTTCTTCCTAAATTTAATTTGACGGGACAGCAACTGCAAAGCTTTACCAGCTTAGTTGCCAACCACAAGTAACACAGGTCCAAGAGAGAACATTAGCGTTTCGACCAAAAAGAGAAGCCAGACAAGGAAATAATTTAAACGTTTCTTTCGCTGGAGAGAGGCTGAAAAGTTCATCATGTGTACATAAAGACATTGCCACTAATAAATTTCCTATTGGTAGACGGTTTGGAAATTGGCAGACTTGTCTTACTCGCACGAGACAATAGAGAGCGAACGACTCAAGCCGACCCGCTCTAACTCGGCTCGGCCCTGGCGCAGGGGCCCGGGAGAAACGCCCCGCCCCGAGGCCCCCGCGCCTGCGCAGTGGAGCAGGCTCGCCCCTATTGCTCCGCAGTGCGCATGCGTCACGCCATCAGCGCTTTTTACTCGCTCAAAACACCTGGCGCCGGTTCGCCTCCCGCGGGAAATTCAGTCTTCCCGATGGGAAACTGGGAGACCGGTTTCAAGGTGGTGATGTGCGGCTTGTGGAAGCGCCCCGTCCCGGGGGGCCCCTCTACACCAACCCCCGACCCGAAACTCTGGCTCACCTGAATACCTGGGCCTGGTGGGGACGGAGGGCGGAGGGCCCTATCCGCCGCACGCTGCTCCGCACAGGTGGGTGCTATTCAGGTAGACGTGTTATGATGCCGTAAAGAGCATAATGAATCGTAGCTATTTAACCTGTGTACTTCAGGTGACAGAAACTATTCGGCTCTTCCTCTTCATGATTAATCTTGTGGACTCAATCATCTTCCATCTTCTCAAGAACCTGTAACTAGTTGCCACCCTGGTGGCCTCCACTTTATTCCTTCCTAAACGGTCCTTCTTCAACCGGTCTCCTCCATAATTTATAAATATACTCCTGTTCTGTATGCTCCTCACTGTCCATATCTACCTTTCCTTGTCTCTCTTTGTCTCGTGAAAATTGTAAGTTTATTACATTCGTCTCTTCTTCACCCCTCCCACCTACCAACTCCTCAACTCACTGGAATCTAGCTGTTCCCACCTACTCCGTGGGAACTGCCCGCAGCAATGTCTGCCATGACCGTGCCATTGAGTCCAAGGAACACCTGTTTCTATGGAGCCTGACGTGTCTGTCTGCCTGTGATCAGTCAGTCCCTCTGCTTCTCCGGCTGGTATCCTTAATACTCACACTCCTGGTTATCCCACCTCTCCGGTCACTCTTTACCCGCCGCATGTCTTCCTTGCTCTTTACCCTTTGTGGGTTCTCTCGCATGTCCTTGTTTTAGTGTATTGATGACTCCCAAATCTGTACTTCTAGCCTACATCTTTCCTCTGAGCTTCAGACTCTTGGCTGTCCCACAGGCATCTCAGACTCAACACCTCTCAAATATTTCTTTTCCAGTACACCTGTATAAGCATCTATACCTTGCCTTTGATACTAGAGAGCAAACGAGATACTAGAGAGCGAACGACTCAAGTTGACCCGCTCTAATTCAGCTCTGCCCTGGTGCACCTGGCCCCGGAGAAACACCCCGCCCGAGGCCCCGGCGCCTGCGCATTCGCAGGATCCCTAACCCTGTGAATGGCATCTTCTGCTGTCTCACACCAGACATCTAAGAGTCACCTCCGCCATCGTGCCCAGTTGTGAGAAGGCTCCATAAAGAAACAGACTCTGAGAGTCGTGTGCAAATAAGTGGTTTATTGAGGCTGCTGTCAGGGATAGCACCTGTGCGGGATGAGGGATTCAGGAAGGAGGCGTGTGGAGAGTTGAATAGTTGATGCAGTTGTAACAGTGGGCCTGGATGGCCCTTCAGAGTTCTTCATACTGAGGATATGGATCAGGCATGTATCCCTCAACCAGTCACAGGATGTGAGCTGCCTTCAAGAGGGGCATGACCTTGCGTGAGGTGGCTCTTTGCTGAGGGAGATTTTTTTTTTTTTTGTGGTGCCGGGGATCGAACTCAGGCCCTTGTGCTTTCAAGGCAAGCACTCTAATCACTGAGCTAAATCCCCAGCCCCAGAGGGAGATTCTTGAATGAGTTGACTGAGAGCCATCATCCAGCAAAACATTAAGCATCTGGAGGGATGAGTGCCTGGCCTTCAAGAGGGAACCACGCAGGGCATCACACCACCACACCCACCACCTCCCTCATACTCAGTCACCAAGTGTTTGACCTATTTCTACATTTTAATTTTCAAACAAGATCTCCCCATTTTCAGACCGTTTACTGTTCAAAAAATATGAGACGCTGTGCCATGAACAGAGCGATGGGCCAGGCACAGTCCCAGGTCTCTGGATGCTTATAGTCCATTTGGGGGGTGTGCAGTCACCCACACATAGACTTTAAAACCAAGCTGTGATCCTGAGATCATAGAACAGGGGAGACTTGCCAGTCAGAATTGGGGAGGAGGCAGGGAAAGCTTCCTGAAGAGATACCATTTTAAGTGGAATCTGAAAGATGAACAAGAGTTAACCCATGGATGCTTGGGTGTTTGGTGGATGGGAATGAGAGCGGTGTGGACATGCACAGGCCCTAAGACAGGTGGGACCAAACACTGGAGGACCTGAAAGGCCAGCAGGTCTGGAATGCAGAAACTGAGGGAAAGAGTACTAAGAAATGAGAATGAAGACTCAGGCAGGAGCCAGATCCTGCAGGGCCAATATTTAAGCCATTTTCCTCTAAAAGTAATGAAAGTCACTCAGTGGTCTTAATCTCCACATAGTGTATTGATACATCTTAGTTAAGCAGAGTATTCAATTTTCCCCAATCAATACAAATAAAATGGATCATACAGATACACAAAATGGTTTAAAGTTAAATTCTGTTAATACTAAAGGCTGAAGGCAAAAATAAAAAATTTTAATGCAGATATTACTATAATGGTCTTTAAAGGCTACTGTGTTTCTTCTAAACAGTAACACCTAATCAGTTACTGACTGGTTACTAAATGCTAGTTTGTGTTTTTCAATAAATTACTTAACAAAACATCTTTACAAAGTGGGTGCTGGAGACAGAGAGTATGACTTGCCAGATTTCTAATAGTTAGTAAATGGCAAAGTAAGACATCAAGCCAGATGTCCAACTGTAAAGCTAACATTCTTGATTGCTACACAGAAATATTCCAAGGAAACTTTGGGAAACACCCAACTTCATGTGGCTTTATTGCTGATTGCCCGGAATTTCCTCCCACCAGGCCTATTCTTCATACTCCCTTCATATATCTGTGGTAACTTATTCAAGCCCAGATGCACCACGTGCACACATGCACACACAGACACACACACACATCCTTAAACAACATCAGCAAACCACAGACTACCTTTTGAGGGCCACATGGGTGGATGATTGAACACCCCCCAACTAGACTGTAAGCATCCTGAGACGTGGGACTGTAACTGGCCCGTTGCTGTCTTCATGGCATAGTGTCTCATATTTTTTGATGAATAAAGAAAACAGTCTGAAAATGGAGAGATCTTGTTTGAAAGTTAAAATGTAGAAATAGGCCAAACCCCTGGTGACTGAAAACTGCAGGCAACCTCTTGAGGACCTGGACCCAGGGCACTGTCCCATAGGTGATCATGTGCTGGCTTAATCTTCCCTACCTTACCAGCCCATCATTTTGATATTCTGGCAGCTGAGCCCACCAGCAGCAGCAACTATGTGCTAAAGTAAAACCCTAAATATGGGCAAAGGAGAATAAGGCAAATCCACTGTAATCTCCTTCTAATAAAATGATGATCATTGATGTGATTTTCTATGTTAAAATGTGCATTCAGTTCCCAATCAAGAGCCAGTATGCACCAAACCTATACACAGTATAAACAATTATGAAAATAGCCACTAGGTGTCAGCCTTGAGCTGCAATGGTGTTTCCTCCATCAAGGCCAAGAAGCAAGCAATTAGGAATTGAGCCCAGGCTCCCTAATGGAAAACATTTGGAGTCTGAGTAATTTCCTTCACAGAGTGAACTAAGACAGGAACTATAGCGGCTTTTTTTGGGTGCTGGGGGTCAAACTCAGGACCTTGCACTTGCTAGGTATAGCAGCTTTTTGAATGAAACACATGATTTGATTTTTTTGACAAACAAATACAATAATTTGGAGCATGTCATTCCTCTGCTCAACATGCCCCAATGGTTCCCCTTCTCATTTGGAATATAAACCTTAGTCTTTATAACAACCTGTAACACCCCATTCCTCCTACTCCTCCATTTTCAGCCAGACTCCTGAACACACCTGAAACTCTTTCCAGAAATACTATACCTGCATGGTTGACTCATTAAATTCAAAACACTGTACTCATCAGAGGGCTTCCAGATATCTTCTCTAAAAAAGCAGTGGCCTTCTCTACCATGCCTATAAAACTCTACCCCATAACCTGACTTACTTTTCTTTATAATGCTTACCACCTTCTAAGTTACATTCATTTACTAATTGTCTCTCTGGAATAACCTCTCTGAGCACTGCTTTACTCCTAAGCCCTAGAAGAGTACAAGGCTCATTGGTGCTCAATAAAAACCCATCCTGTGCCCTCCCCAAAAAATTACCTGAATTCATAGATATTTAGAGAAGAGGCCAGAATTCAGAGGTATTCGTTTTCATCAAGTAAACACATTCCTAATACAAAGAAGGAATGGAGTTTCGGCATAGTGGCACATGCCTGTAATCCTAATTCTCTGGGGGAAGCTGAGGCAGGATCACAAGCAAGTTTGAGCCCAGCCTGGTCAACTTAGTATGCCCCTGTCTCAAAATAAAAATTGAAAAAAAAAATTGGGTGTGGCTTAGTGCAAAGGCCTAGTGTTCGGTGTCCAATATTACACACACACGAAAACAAGTATTATGTGATGTCATAGTTGTCCATTGCCAAGAACTGTGGAACAAAAGAAATATGATACATGGATTCATCTCTGGGCACTTCACTTACTACCCTGCCTCTTAACAGAAGGCTGTTGAATTCTTAAAACTCCCTTCAAGGAGGTATTTCTATGGAGTATGAGCCTTTGATTCCCTTCTGCATTTGGAACCCGTTTCTCCAGATTCCTCAGTGTGCTCTACTTCACATTCCTGGCTTTGATCCTTAATTTGTAGTTGAGTGAGTGCTGGTGCTTTTTGTCTAGAGGACTATCAAACTTCATGCTTTCTATGTCCATCCTCCCCATTCCTACACTTCATTCCACTGGTTCAAAAACAAAACCCTCACCATCATCATCACTTTCTGCACACAATTTTGAAAACAGGAAAAATAATTCACCAAATACATAGGGCTGGGTTTCCCTCAAATCAATAGTAAATCACAGGCTTCAGCTTTAGCCTTTCTCCAGCCTCTATCCCCACAGGAGCCATCATCTTGGAGAGGAAAAAGGATAAGGGAGAGATGCTTAAGCAGGTCAGCAGTGGAAGGTGATTTTTCTGTATGGATGGGAGAATAACTAGTAAATCTTAGGTGATTTTCCTCTCCAACATAGATTTGCCTGAAATGCTAGTGGCTTCTTTTTGCATGGGAAAGATGCACAAATTTCAAATAGAGATGTTGATGCATTCTCGTGAATTTACAGTCTATGGTTTCCTTGGATATTTTCTCTTAAGGAAAATTTAGTTCTCCGTTTTGACACTTGACAAGCGTTATCAATGTTCCTCTGAAATCTCTATTGCTTTGAACTAGAACTAAGCACATCTCATGCTTAATTTTGTTAATTTATTTCTTCTCCTTACTGAAACATTCCAAATACACGTGATCACTTGAAAGGTGCTAATGCAATTAAAATGATTCACTCATTTCAATAGATTTTATTTTACCCTGAAACAACATGGCTACATAACCATGGTCTCCAAACTTAAAGCTTGTTCGGATAAAAGGTCTAACGAGACCCAGATAAATTACAAATATTGACTCATGAGATTATTAGGGTATCTGAACTGCTTTACAATATTATGCAGTGGGCAAACTTTGGCCAGGAATAATACCTGTTTGGACTCATGGCAAGAAATTGAGCCAAATCCTGCAGACTGTGGTGCTCACTGTCATTCTAAATTTCTGCTGAGAATACTATGCCATGTTCCTCTTGAAGTGAATTAAATAGGAGGCCAGAAACCAGTGTTTCATAGAGAATTCTTGTCACAGACTAATCAGAAGAAAAGTACTCATGAAAATATAGCCCAAGAACTGTTCCAGAAGAAGAGCCAAAGCTGGAAGTTAGGCAACTGTAAAATCTTTATCCAGAAGCCAGTCATGATGGCACACACCTGTAGTTCCAGAACTCTGGGAGGCTGAGACAGGAGGATCTTGCCTATCTCCTCTCTTGGGCCTGAGTCATCCTCATAACTTACCAGATGCCCTACTTGGGGGATCTATTGGACATTTGCCCAGCCCTTAATAAAAACACCTCAGTCTCCATTTTGCTGTCAATTCGTGTATGAAGTCTCCATCAGCCACAACGTTGGAGAACGGTTTGCATCAAACCCATCTTGAGGCCATCATGTATTTTTGATACTATTACTCAGACCCAGTGTGATAGACAATGTAGGATCCCTGAGCTCAGCCTATGATGAGCTGGAGGCTCTCGCTGCAACCTTGGTGGCTGTTTTGAACAGCCACATGTATCTAGGCAACTGCCTTGGCAATGGCGCAGGTTACAGCAGCTTTTATGTGTTAACTGGAACAAACAGTTTTGGCTGGGTTCCTCAGGTGCCAAACAATAAATGAGATGAGAGTGAGGAGTAGGTTTTCTCTGGACCACACAATGAGCAAGCAGAACTCTGGCCTTGAGCAAAGATAATGGGAGAGAAGCTCTCAGTGGCCTTTGACCTGCAAAGCAGTTCTGCTTCCCAAGGACTCTGAGTCCTGGTCCGGGAAGGGAGGGCAACGCGCTTGCTGAAGTCAGGAAGAGAGCTCCGGAGGTGGGCCTTTCTGCAAGCAGGGCAGTCACCAGGCCTGGAATGGGCAGGCCTCCAGCAGGGGAACTCCAGGTAAGGCACAGTTCCCCTGTTCCTCAGGCCCCACCAAGGGATAAGTAACCAGGCTGTCAGCAGAGAGTAGAAGAGGATGATTACAGTGCTAAGAATCACAGGATCCTGCATTTTCTGTGTCAGCGATGGGCACAGCCATTTGCCCAAGTCAGACACCTGGCAATGCTGGGATCCCCATCACAAGGCAGTTCACCCTTCCACAGCTTGGTAAAGGCTTTATTTCAGGTAATCCTTGCTCACCTAGAAAAGTGCAAGGGTCATACTAACTGGTCTGCTAACAAAGCATCCTTTCTGAAACATCCATCATGGCGTTCCTCAGCTTAAGTTTCTCTCCATGGCATTCTGTGGCCTTTAATATAAAACAATCCCGCACAGCCTATCTAGTTGCATCTTGGCTTCGACAGTATTACTTAACTGACTGGTGATTAGTCTTCAAATGCTGTTGTAAACATTCTGTCTAGTTTTCACTGAAAGTTTTTTCCCAGATTATTATCCTTCCCCTTTGCTCCTCTATCATCCTTTCTTCAGTCTGAGCATGAGGCATCTCCTCCAGGGAAAAGTTCCTTAACCACAGCGACCACATCACTCATTTCTGGATTTGTAACAGCCAGCCAGCACCAGGAGGGTCTCTAAGTACCAGTGACCCAAAGATGAGCAAAACACAGTTCCTGCCCTTGAGAAGCAGAATCTAGTTAGAACAGTTAAACTATAATCCACTGCACATGCTAGGACAGATGTATGATCAAAATATTACGTAAATATCTTTCATCTCTACATCCATCATCTTATACATAGCACTAGTGACATTGCTAAATTTTTGCTTGACTCTCCAAGACACTATGAGCTTGAGACAAAGGCTGGAAGGGTAGATGGGAAAATTTCTAGAAAAAAAACAGCCAGTGATTTCATAACAGAACTGCAGAGTTAACAGTGGAATACTTTACATAACATGACCCATGCTTTTCAGCTGATACAAATCACAACTTCAGACTTTCTTCATGGATGACAAATGAAGTGAAAATGGTTTGTATTATTCAATTATAAAAATTTGCTCCTGGAGAGGTACACACACACACACACACACACACACACAGAGCAAGCTGAACATTCATGCCCTTTATTGTTGTTTCACATCTGCCCCGTTTCTAAAACCTGTAAGCCAGGACCAAGCCTCAATCAACTCAGGTAAGCAACCTAGTCATCACATGCAGGAAACAGACTTGCACTTTCCTCCCCTGCTCTGTCTATTCTGTGGAAGTGCTTCAAAGTTGGCACCATGCACTTGGCGTGTGTGGGTGTTGTGCTACTCTGCTCACAGCAGGAAAAGGAATACATCCTGCTACTGGTTTCATTTGAATAGATTGTCTAAAGTCTGGTGTGTGTGATTTCTAAAACACAGATAGGCAATAATCTGTTCAGTGTTATCTGAAACTTTTAAAATAAAGGATGCAGAATAGAATTTTCCTTACATTAAGTGGGACGTATGATTTTGCAGCCCATTATCTTTACACCAAGAAAAGAAGGTGAAAGAGAAGAAATTATGAATGTGGAATTTAGAAATGCCCTATATGGGAAAAAATGTCACGAGATAAAAGTGACACAGATGGAAAATCTTAGCAGCAAAAAGTAGTACAGGGACCTCTAGGGACACAAAACCATTTTAGTGTTTCTGGGTTTGCACAAAATCTCCTGTGATGATGAGCTGACCAGGTTATAACTCTTTCCTCATAAAAATTCAAATATACCTATATGAGAAATATTCTATAAATGTCAAATGTGCTTATATAATGGGTCAGTAAGCAAGAATTCTTGACACTACTATTTGCAGAAAAAAAATTACTCCAACTGACATTCTTTATAGTCTTCTAATCCTATTATAAGGGTTATGATATCAGACTCCATTTGCATATTGCTGTTTGCATTATTAGTAAAAATATATCAGGACATTGACATTTGCAATGTCTCTTTAAATTCAAATTTATTATGGCTCAGGAAATATGTGATGAGGCATCCAAGCTCCTTCTAAGATGTGATAAAAATGTTTTAAAATTATTCTTTCAAAATTTTATTCAATGTTTTACACACTTTAGTTTTCAATATAAAAAGATAACAAGATGACCACTTACAATTTTATGTATTTGGGCACAGTGAAGAGAAAGTAATGTTGAATCAAACGCCTACTCAAACATCTAGATAACTAAATAATATATTTTATGTGTGCCTGTGTATTTATGTATACATTCATTTTTAGTTATATGATGATCCAAACCTGATCTGAAAGTGAGAAAAATGGGATAGCTGACTATGATCAAACAATTCCATCATTTCTTCCACAGGAAAAAAAATCCCTGAGGATTTAAATGTGCTTGAAGCAAAGAACCAGTGTGACCATTTCTCTTTCTTTGGAATAAATCTGCTTCCTGTCTAAAAGCTAAGTGGAACCTGGCTTCCCTCCAAGCAGCTATGATGAACCCCTACAAACACTGTATCGTATAGCTGGGCCATGAAGGCTTCACTCTAGAAAAACAGAAATGCTGGAGGTCATTTCCAAACCCACTGCAACAGCAACACCTTAGACAGCCAGGCACGGCGCACAGTCCTGTAAGCCCAGCTACATGGGAGGCCGATGCAGGATTTTAAGCTCAAGGTAACTTAGGGAGACAGAGCCTATCTCAAAAGGGCTGAGGGTGTATGAAGCTCAATGTGAAGGACCAGAGTCTGATCCTCAGTTTTCAAGAAAAGGAAAGAAACGGGGCAGGGGAGGAACACAAAGAAAGTAAGAAGGAAAACCACTTGATAACAGAGCCAGTCTCATGCCTCACACTGCAACAGTTATTATCATCTTACACAAATCTGAAAGCAAATGTAAATTAGAAAAAGATTTTCTAAGGAACATTTTAAGACCCATCTAAAACCTAAAGTTTGGTTATAGTCTTTGATGAAAAGGTTGTCACTCAAAAATTTATTTTATACTCTTGCTTCTATGGAAAGATTTAAGAAGAGAGATTTTAGTTTCTGTCCAACCTAGGCCCTCACTCCCTGATGCTCAGAGCTTCTTCAGAAGGTGAATTATTTCAGTTTCATGGTTGAGAGCCCAGCATGGTTTCTCTCTGGATGTGCTTCTGGTTTTCCTGGAACACATGACATTTCCTCTGGTCTTCGCAACAGTCCTCTGAGAAGGGCAGGACAAGCAAACCCTCCTCGTGTCTATGGGTGAGGAGAATAAGCAGGTGACTCGGGAAGTGACTATTAATAAGGCAATGCTGCTAGAACTAAATGCTGCCATGAGGAAGGAATGACATTAAGAGGAAAAGGCCGCTACCTACTATCATATATACTCAGGAAAAATAAAAAGAATTCCCAGGGAAAATGTATATAATATTTATATGATGTTCAAGATTTTAAATGTAAGAAATGAAACACATATCACTAGTTTTCCTACGTGGCATATAAATAAATGTAAATGACTGCACTATGCAAACTAAAATGCCATGATTAAGGCTTTTTACTTAATTCCTCCTTATGAGGACTGCTTTAAATCTAACAAAAGTGACTCATCATCCTCTACTCTCACCTGAGGTTTAAAAGTAACCTTTAGAGGCTCAGGGGTTGAGATCTCCCCTCCTTCTTGGGAAGTATACCCTGCCCTGGCCTCCTCCTGTTCGGTTTCACTGAGCTCATCAGTGTGGAGCTCGGGAATGGGGACTAGAGAGGGGCTCCTGCCGATGATATCTATGCCCATCTCCCTGCCTGCTTCCTGACCTTCAGCCACAGTTCTGTCCTTGGCCTTCCTAAGGCTACGCATCTTAAAAGCTTCCTTTGACGGAGTAGCATTAGAAATAGATTTCTTAAATCTTTCGCCTGACTGTTTCAGCCTCTCCCCTGACTGCCGCAGCCTCTCTCCTGACTGTCTTAACCTCTCTCTCCTCTCAGGCGTCACTATTCTCGTTCTAATTCTGTTCACTTTCTTGTCAAAGTTCTGCCTTGTCTTTTGCATGTTTTCTTTGGAAAATGCCTTTTTGATGTGATCAATGCGCTCCTTGCCCGACTTTCTAAACCTGGCAGATCTGCTTTCTTCAACATAATATTCCTCATCTGAAGAGAGCTCTATTGGGGGATCAAAGATTTTGTCTTCCTCCTCCTGATTCTCGGTGAGGTTTCTGTCTTTAACAATAGACAGGGATGTTGGACACCGAATCTCCTCCTAAACAAAAGAAAAGAAAACAAAAGCAGAGCAGGTGAGTGCTTTCTTCGCAGTACAGAACAGCTCTTCTACTTGCTGGCCACATCCTGCAAACCTCCTCTATGGGCTGTTTATCCTCCGCCTGCCCCTTAAATGTTGGCATTTCGCAGAGTTCTATCTCCTTGGCCCTTTCCTCATGAATACTTTATCTACACCTCTCCACTTCTAAGATGAAGACATATCTAAATGATGGGCAGATTTATCTACCTGGATGTAACACAGGCACCTCACATTTACCAAGTCCAAACATCACAGCCCATCCATCATCTTCTCCTGTACCTCTCAGCACCAACAACCACCCAGGTGCTATACACAATAGAAACCTCAGAATCATCATCCGCAGTATTTCTTCTCCCTCTCACCCTACATTCAACTGGTCACCAAGCCTTGTTGATAACACTTGCTTAACAACTCATACATTCCCTTCTCCCCCTTCTACCAATGTCTTAAATCAGGTCCTCGTCATCTCAGGCCTGAACTCGTGTAATGACTATTTACTGGTCCCTCAGCCTCTAGAACATCACCTAAGTATTTCTTGAGAAACTTTAGCATAGTCCTGATTACATCGCTTTAAGACGTTTCAGAGATCCTCCATACTCACAGGAGATAATTCAGAATCTTGAGTATGCTTAGAATCTCTTCAGTCAACTTGACCCATTTTCCCTCTTCACTCACCCAGCAACACACATCACTCTCAATTCCTCAAACATAAAATGTTTTCACTCCCCTGTATACAGTTTCTGGTATCTTAATATTATTGTTAATATTACTCTGATAGCTTCACCTCTTTTTAACTTTATGAACAGTATCTTTCTTCAAGAATCAATTCATATGCCCCAACTTCCCCAGGTGGCTAATGTTGTCTCCAATTTACACCAAAAAAACACATACATACCACTATTTGTAAATTATTATAGTTTGAATTGAATTGGAATTCTACTCACTTATATACGTGTTTCTGGGGCCCTAGTGTGGTGTTAGGTTCCTCAAAGCAGAAATAATATGTCTTAATTATGATTTACTCCTAGCATGTATAGTATTTATACTCTAATAAGTTATTACTGGATTAAATAATAAGTTTATATCTTCAATAAAGAGTTATGAAGTTGCCACCATGTATTACTCAATACTGTGGGAAACTTACCAAAAAACAAAAAAGCAAAAATAGTGAAAGAGATCATTTGTCTCTTGGAGAGAGAGAGAGAATGACTAATAAATGAATAAAATAAATAGTAGGTGTCATGGCAATGGATGCTAAGGTGCAAAAAGAGGGAGGGGATATCCAGTGACGGGGGAAGTGCTATTTAGAAATACAGGCTTAATACGGAGATATCTAAGCCTGAACTTGAAAGCTATGCAGGAAAAGAGATACTCTGAGGAGGGCAGTGTGGCTAAAACAGAGTGACCAAGGGGCAAGAGGAAGAGGAAGGGGGAGAGAGAGCAGATGGGCCATGTTACAAAGGGCTATGTCAAATAAAAAGGACAGTGGCTCCTGTTCTGAGTATGGCAGAAAGACTTTTAAAGATTTTGAGATGATCTGATGTACGCTGTGTAAGGATGACTATTGAAAACAAGCTAAAGTGGCAAAACAAGGTAAGAGCCAACAGGCTTTGCTGCAAAGGAAGCCACTAACTGAGATGAAGATGACAGCACGAGGAAGAGACAAGAAGGGAAAGACAAGATCTCGACATGTTTTTGAAATGCTCATGGGACATGCAGACAGAGATGGGGGCTGGGGGTGTGTGAGCATATGGCTGTGCTAGAGACACAAATTTCAGAGTCATTAATGTAGAATTGGGATTAAAGTCATGAGGCCAGAAGAAATTACCAAGAGATACAACATTCCTTGGAGATGAAGCATGTTTCAAAATTCGAAATAGTCTAGATTTTGGGAAACTAATGAGATATACTACATACACCATATATATGTGATCCCAGTGAGATCTTGGGAACAAACACTTCTGCAGTAAAAAATACGAATATTTACGCTGAGGTGGGATAAAGGCTACACACATCCTCGTGCTATTTCAGGTCAGGTTTTACCACCAAATGACTTCAAGTCAAGTTAAGACTTTTTATGAAGTAAGTTATCTTAAAGGTTTTGCTTTTAGAAATATTTTCGATTTTAGTATTACAGACCATGGATTTTGAACCAGTAGATAAGGAAGGGACAAAAGAGAGTAAGAAAGGAGAAACACTGACCAAAGTAAGAAGAAATCAAGAAGAGTGCAGCACGCCCTGAGCCTGAGCAGAAACAGTTTGAAGAAGAGAAAGGCCCAACAACTATGCCAAGTGTCAAAAGATTAAGGATGAGAGCTGGATGGGAGTGGTGACAGACACCAGTGGCCTTGAAGGCAGGCCATACTACAGGTGCAAAGGGAGCCAGCATACTATTCAGAGCATTGTTTCTAAACCCAAACAGGCAAAACTGTAAAAATAATGAGATTTTTAACTGAACCATGAGTTAAAATTTCTAAAAGAAATTGTGTTCTTACTTGAGATCCAGATTAAGTCTATTCAATGATGTACCAGAAATACATTTACATGCATTCTAAAATTTAATCAGCTTGATAGTCAAGAAGGCATCCCGGAAGCTTATTTCTTTGAACACTTACTTAAAATTAAATTCTTTGGCTACAGGACTGGAGTGTCTGCAAGCTAAAAAAGGCAGAGGTGGGCGTCTCATAACTCTCTGATGAATCAGTTAAGAGGCAGTAAAATTATTCCTCTCCTTTCCTGACACCTGCTGTAGGGAATAGCTTCAGCAACACAGTGTGGGTTGGTCTGGCCTGAGAAGGTATAATTAGAAAAGGAAGGAGCCCAAAAGTAATTACTTCTTGGTAGGGAAAAAACTCTCATAAGCTTGCTGTGAAGACATCAGATATAGCTCAATTCAGGAACCACACACTCTTCTCTTCCACTGCACAACAAATAGTACAAAATCAGGCTTAAAAACCAAGTAAAACAGAAGCAGAGTCAGAAAAAGTACTTGCTATAGAGATCCACTTGTTACAACTCCTATGAGTCAGCAATAAATGAATGGTGAATACACTCTAATAATAATTCAAGATTATAGGAGTGAATTAAGAGTTGATTCCTAAACACGATTATATTTGTAAAGGTTCAGGTAAAAAAAAAAAAGTCATTTTTGTAATACAATGAATACTATGGGGAAGAGTAAAGTGCACTTGATTGAATACCAAAGTAACGTAGCTAGGGGATTTTGGGTACACAGAGGTCTGGGACTTATCATTAGGGCATGGCCAAATAGCTCACTTAGTAACCAGACACTTGTGGTTAATGACCAAAATTATCAGAAGACACAGTACAACTTGTGGCTCACATGATGACAGAGAGGGATCATCAAGGTGAAAGTGTGTTCAAAGAGAAACATAATTGGGTAAGAAATACTAGATTATTTTTAAATGCTAGTATTCAGGATTTGGTAAAAGTTTAGCCACATATAACTATAGAAGATATAATACCAATAAAGATAACAGCCAAAAGATACACTCAAGGGAAAACTTTTTGAGGAAAAACTCATATGGAAATAAAAGTCTACTCCAGTTTAATAACAGTTTCAAGATAATTTTAGTAGAAGGGGAAATCTCCACATAACCATGTACACAAATGACCTGTGATAATTAATTACAACTAATTTTAAGTGCTAAGAATAACCATGTGAATATTGTATGGAGTGTTCTAGTTCTCTGTCCACAGTCATGTGGACATCTTTTCTCCACATGCTTAAAAAATGTAACATTGTTTTTTGACAAATTGCTGCTGAGTCTCCACAATGTAATTTCACAGAATCTTCATGGCTTTGTATCTTACAAGAAAAGAAATCGGTCCTAAACTAGTACTGCTCAGTTCTTTTAACTATAGGGGCTCAAAAAAAGGAAAAATTACCAGTAAGTTACAGGGAGTAAAGAGATGAATAAAGAAGAATTATAACTTTAAAAGAAAAACAAAAGAATTATATCAATGGATAAACAGAACTTTCAGAAGTGTTTCTGGCATAGCTTTTGTAAATCCTGACTGGCACGTGGTCCACTGCCTCACACAAAGGTCCTCAGGAGCCGTGCTGGATGCCAAGTATGTACCTGACATACCTCATGTAAATGGAGGGTGAGAAACACTCACTATCACCAATGCCCTTGGAACATGAATCAAAGGATCAATACTATATCTTCTAATACCAACTCTAGATCCCCACTGCATACAATAACACTGGAACTGGCCTCTGAAAGTATGATGAAATTTTTAAGCCTGGAGAAGGGATCAGAAGGACCCGAAAGGAAAGAGAAATGGTAAAGGATTTCTAATGGCATACATAGTCCACTCTGTCTGCCTTTGAAATTAGCAACTCTACTCTCTCCCTCCCTATTCTTTTTCCTAAATAACTACAAGCTCTTTAAAACAGATCCAAAATACCACATTACAACCCCAGTGTAATTCTGTCAGTCAACAAAGACTATGGAAAAATGACTGAGTAAAGAACACTGTGCAAGTTTATGGGTCACATCCTTAGGAGTTAACAAATATTTACCTACATAATCCAACTGTGTTCCTATTTCATTTTTATTCTTCTAGGGTTTCCCCCCCTAGGCACACAGGCACCTATTTTAAAAACAAAGTTGTGGTAACACTTTATATATGTACAAGTGAACATCCTTGCACACATTCCTGATCTCACTTTTAGAACAAATTCTTTGGCACAAAGTTTTAGGGCAAAATTTGTGAATTTTTAACCATTCTTATATATGCATTAAATAAATAATTCTTCCAGCAAAACATGAAAACACTTCCTTTCTCTTACTTTTAAACTCTTAGTATATATTTGACTTCATATCTTGTTTTGGGTTTTTTTTTTAATGATGGGAGGAGAGTTCAATTTTTCCCTTTTAATTTGTAAGCATATAAAAAATATATTGTAGATATTATAACTTCTGTACCTGTATTACTATAATTACTGTAACGATGTTTTTTAAATTACCTGATTGTTCTTTTTTTTTGGTGCTGAGGATTGAATTCAGGGCCTTGTGCTTGCAAGGCAAGTATTCTACCACTGAGCTAAATCTCCAGCCCCCTGATTGTTCTTTGAAGAAACAGCTGTTCTTATTACTGTGACTGATAAGTAAAAATTCCAATAAAGAAATAATATTCTTAAAACTTGTATTTTACTAGTTGGACTTTCCAGGCTTTCCCCAGTAAGGGTAAACATTCTTCTAAGTATACTAGTTGCCAGTTTCTTCTTTCTTGCAATTCTGAAGACTGGATCCAGGACCTCAGCACCCACTAGCCAAGCACCCCTCCCAGTTCCTTCTTTCATGCAACCAAGAGGTGTTTTAAACTAGAGATTTCTTGGTGCTCTTCTAGTTCTAACATTCTCAAAGTCTATGAGAGGACATCATGCTTACTACTAAAGCAAGCCAACAGAGTGAAGGAGCCTTACCAATATTAAGTTTCAAAGGCAAGAAATAGCCTTAGCTGTGAGCAACAGTTCATATTACATGAAATGGTTGAGAAGCTGAAAATACTGATATGATAGATAGTATGTTACTTAACATAGAAATGGTTTCATCGTGAGGTCTCTGCTGACCCACAACTCCACTGCATCTATACAATGGCTAAGATGTGACACAGGGAACCTCTAATAGGACATACTGGCAATTAAAGGATCCACAAGATTATAGTAATCAAGCTGAACATTAGTGCAGGCTTACCTGAAATATTACAACACGGAATTTGTTTTTCTTCATTATTTCTTCTTGCTTGGTTTCAACTTTTGTCACATGAGCTTGCTGTTTCTCCACCCGGGCCTTCACATCTCTAATGTGAGCACTGACCTTTCGGGTTTTCTCAAACAGCTTGTTAATGACATAGCTGGTATTGCTGTGTGACTGTGAAAGCTTCAACAGGTCAATCTGAACAGATTTTATGGCATTTTCCATTTGCCGGTGTCTCTCTTCTATTCTCTTCTGGCTTGCCTGCACACTGTCCACGATGGTGGCAACTTTGTCCAGCACAGTCACGATGGTAAGAGCAGCATCTTGGTCTTCATCCTCACTGACACTCGACAGGCGATTTTGGTGGATTTTATCAGCATTTGAAGCAGACCCGTTCTGTTCCATTTTATTTCACAGTGAAAGACGTCCTACTGCAATCAATTCTGGCACTTGGAGCAAAAATCCAGCTTGATAACAGGCAACAGAGCTGCTTAAAGGGCTGGAAACCCCACCCCTGGAGAATGGTCAAATATTTATAACTAAATACCCATACGTGACTGTTCTGCAATATGAGCCCTTGCAAGCAGCAGGGACTGTTCCAAACATACTTGCTGACTGACTAAGGGACTCAAATAAGACTGTGTGGGTAGTAGATGAAAGCTCTTTTAAAAAGTTCACTAAAGCTGCCATGTTACTAATATTAAACCTTGGAGCCCAGTAACAAAAAGACAAACTCCAAATACTGGGTGAAGCTTTTGTCTTTTGATAATTTGAAGCAGTATTTGTAAAAGCAAAGGAGAATTCTGAACTGAAATCTGCTTGTTCTACTAAATTCACCTATTATAAATACTGATACAAAGTATTAAAGAATATAGTAAATAATCACACCAAAACAGAGCCCATATAGTGAAAACATTATATTATAACATGCTTTGCCAAACCAAATATTAAAATTAATATTTAATTTTGAACATATTTTGTAAATTCTACATGCATACTTTTGAGTATCTAAACTACACATTAAACAGCTCAATACATTCTACTCACACTTCAGACCTTTAAACACCAACGATCTATTATTACAGCTATTACTACAAGACAAATTTGGATAGAGGTCTTAGGTCATTTTTAAGCTCACTTTAAGAGCACCAATCATTAATGATTTTTGCATTGTACTCACAAACACTGATACAATTTATTTATGTTAAAACACGTTTTGTTTAAAAACGAATGTGTATTAAAGTAGTTTTAACTGATAGAAGGTTTTATTTGAATCCATTTGTTAAAAAGCCTATTTTGACAATATCTAAACCTACTTTTCAGTGTTCTGTTCCATCATGACTACCAGGTTCTTTTTCAAATTATCAGAATTATTTTTTCAAAGAGAGGAATGATGAAATTCCAGTCCATACATCTTATAAATATTTCACATCTAACACACACAGTTTTATAGTTCATGCGGTAGGCAGTGTCTAAAAAAATCAGATACTAAATCTCAAAAACATTTAAATATCTATTTAAACACAGTGTCTTCTAGATTTTTTTGTAAGAAAAGTAATCTGTAAACATCTTTAACTTTAGTTCATGCTTGGTCATTTGCTGTGGTCACTGTGGAAGAAGTATGACTTTATAACCATTTGTGAAGTGGGTCCATCTTTGCAAAAATATTACATTCCATGGGTAAAGAACAAATCTCAGAATTACCATGTGGTACAAATTTGTGAAATCAATTTCTGTATTTAAAAACATAAAATGAAGACTACTAAACAGTCCAAAACTGTTGTAGTTGAATATTCTAAATACGAGCCAACAGTACTACACTACAAATGTCCAAAAATAAGGCCTCTGAAATAAATATTTCCATTCTTTAAAAAAAGACATAATAAATGTACATCACATGGTCAGTGTACATATAAAAGTCATCGGTTTAAACCATTCTAGATGATGTATCTGAAGTAAAATGACCTAGGTTTTGCTTCTGTCGACGTCCTCTATTGTTTTTGGGGCATTTTCTGTTGCATTGAAAAAGAAAGAAAAAATTATTTTTTTATAAATATTTCTGCTGGGGATTTAGTTCAGTGGTTACAGTGCTTGTCTTGCAAGCACAAGGCCCTGAGTTCAATCCCCAGCACCCAAAAAATAAATAAATAAATAAATAAATATTTCAAATGTTT
Source organism: Hystrix cristata (assembly GCA_004026905.1). NCBI lineage: Eukaryota > Metazoa > Chordata > Mammalia > Rodentia > Hystricidae > Hystrix > Hystrix cristata. The sequence continues at coordinate 52,139 of PVJO010003713.1, read as the reverse complement.
CCAAACTAATACACATTTCACATATAAAGCCATACTGAATGCAACTACATGAAGCTATCCGGTACAAGACAAGGTGAAGGCAAACACAATGTCAGGTTGCCACCTTCCCTACAAAGTTGGGTGTTGGGTAGCACAGACACACATACAATAAGGAACAGACCCACCAGAGCAAAGATCATTCCCAGTCTATACTACTGTATCTGCATCCCTGAAAGAGACACGTACCCCTCCACTAGCTGGGCAACTCCCCAGCCACGGTGACTCCTAACATACAGAACAGGTGACAGTAGAAAGGACATTAACCTGTTTACTTTCCCTGACCGTCATGACACCCCCAAAATAACAAGAAAAGCTTAGATGAAGGAAAAAATCAGGAAGAAAGGTATATTTTGGCCTCAGATATGAACAGCCAGGAATGCCTACTGGCTTTAAACAATGACTCAAAGGGAGCTGTTCGGGGCTAGGGATTTAGCTCAGTGGTTAAGAGTGCTTACCTTAGCACCACTGAGCTAAATCACAAGCACAAGGCCCTGAGTTCCATTCCTAGTAACAAGGAAAAAAAAGAAAAAGGGAGTTGTTCTCTACCCTACCGGAACCCACAAAAAACCACAAATTACTGCAACCCTGACAACAAGAGATAATTCTTGATTCTGCTCTCAATTTACCATAAATGCTTCTCCATGGGAAGAATCTCATAGTGATGTAAGCACCCTTGTATCTGCTGCCTAGACTGCAAACAGTTTTTGCTGTGCACAAGATGCTGTGCTGTGTTATGCAAAGTACTATAAAGGAGCTGGCATGAATTCTGGTAATTCTGAGTTTGGGCTCTGCTAATGTGTGCAACCCCAGTTTTCCTATATGTAAAATATTACATTAGGAGTTGAACTAATCTCTGATTATAAAGGAATTTATAATCTAATGGATAGAAAGCTGCATAATAATGAGTGTTCTGGGGTTGGGGATTTAGCTCAAGTGGTAAAGTGTTTGCCTAGCAAGCAGAAAGCCCTGAGTTCAATCCCTAGCACTGCCCCACCCAAAATAAGACTGTTTCTACTCTGATGGTCCATGTTTCTATTCAATTTCAAAGAATATTGCTTTGCTTTGACTTAAAAGCTTTGATGATAATACTTCTACTTTGTATATGGTTTTCTAAAGACTATCTCAGTAATCCTAAAAATACTTTGAGGTAGACAGAGGATGGAATCATCTTCATTTCATTCATGAGAAGGCTGGTTGAGAGGTCAAGTACTCTGTTTAACATCATCACTAACTCATGATGACCTTGAAAAAGCTTCAGCTTCCTGGGACCATTGTTTTTTCATCTATAAAATAAGAGGGCTTGGCTAAGGTGATATTCAAAGTCCTTACCAATCTGTCATTCTTAAATCTAAAAACATGAAAGATTTCAAGCATAAAAGAAGAAAATAAGACTCATGCAGTCTTGATAAGCAGGTCAGTGGAAACATCCTTTTAAAGGAAGATTCCTCCCAAGCAACAGCCACCATGGGATACAGGAACAGCTGCCCCATAATGGCCTACGTGGGAGAGGCACGCCTTAACTATTCAATGCAGATAGGTCTAAGTACATAATTATAATATTTCAAATCCAATACAGTAGGACTTGGTGGTGGGGGAGGGGGGATACCACAGAAAAAGACAGGCCTCAAGGAGAAATCTGTGATAAACACAGTAAGGTAACCCTTCTGTCCTTGAGATGATAGGCAATGAAGACACTGTTACTGTGTTGTCCGGGTGTCTGTGAAGGCAGCAATGAAGGTGGAGCACAAACTCTAGTGTACTGACTTAGTATCTGCCAAATTATTTTAATTTAATAAATGGACGATACAGCCCACTGAGAGCAAAAGCACAGAGTAGGGTAAAAGGCTGGGTTGGGAGTTGTAAAAGGCCTTAACTAGTTCTGTGACCTCAGGCAAGGTTTCCATTTCTTCAATTCCCTAAAGGAAGAAGTTGAACTCAAAGGTGCTTCTCAGTGCCTCTAACAGCCTTTGTTTGATTCTCTGGATGGCACTATCATTGGCCTCAAAAATTTCCCCTTTCTTTGATCTATTTCTTTTTTTCCACCTTCCAAATCATTTATTACACCACTCTTGTATTATTCTAATACTGTTCCAAATGGTCTCTCCCTATTACACATTTTCTCTACTCCAGTAAATTTTGTACATGACCCTTTGAACAATACTCTGGAAAAATGGTTTGTACCAAGACCCTCCCCTGCTCAAAAATCTCAAACTCCTACCCTAAAATCAGTTTTGAACCCTGCTCTCATGCAACGGTCATACCTGGCAAACCTGTTTCCCAACATTACCCTACATGCACCCTTCTCTTGATGATTCAGTGGGACGAGAAATGATTCAGGAATCAGACAGCACTCAATCCTAACCCCGGTGCTTTGTTTTACTAGTTATTGGGTGACCACAGGCAGACTAGTTAATCTCTGAAACTACATTAAATGGCTACAGCCAGCTCTGCTATTGAATGGTTTTTTTTTTTCCCTATCTTCTCTTTCTGTTGTCATTATTTGTTATGTTATTATGTCCCTTCTTTAGACCAATTCTATACCAGTACTCTTGCCTAAGGGCAAATCATCTGTTTGTGGAATAAAGCACATTGACTTTAGTACCTGAAATTAACAAAAAATATCTTTTACTCAGAAAATTTTTTTTTTTATCATTTCTACATTTATCAATTCAGTTTCAGACGGCTGAGGCTACTGAGGGTCTGGCTTCCATCCAAACCTTGGATAGAAGGGGCATAAATCCAATATGGCCTGTCAATATCTGTATTTAATATGTTCCAATATTCTGCCCAGGAAAATTCAGGAAAGTACAAAGATGATGTTTATGGAACATCTGAATCAAACCTTAAAGATGTAGAAAGAAGTGAGCAAGAAGAAGACAGGAGGCTACAAAGCACAAGGGCATTTGCTCTGACTTTTCTCAAGTCCAATTTAGGTTGATTCAGTTTGGAAAACACCCATTCCATGCCAGTTGTGCTCCAAATGTGTCTTTTATGACAAATGGTTTTTATTTATGATATAGAACTTTAAAGCCTATTACTTATCACTGTAATCTAGAATTTGAAGTAAAGTTAAGATGATGTAATATGAAAAGTAGTTAACTTTAACCTCTGGATTTCTTCCTTTCTTATTTACCACAAAAAAATATATTCTCCGGGTATAATGAGGGATCAAACTAGTTCTACAGTGCTCCAAACACCCTTACATGACTCTTCTGTACATGTGCAGATCATCTAGAATGTCTGCTACTACAATTATTGTTCCTGAATGAAGGGCTCATAGTACACAATTCTAAGATCCGTAAATTCCTTTAGTTCAGTTCTCATACACCCTGTGCCTGTAACCCAAATATGCTTAGCCCTGGGAACGAGTACTTACCTATACTATAACAAGGCAAGACAAAGAGAGATCATACCCAAACAGAAATCTCAGAGAAGTGACTCTAGGATTTTTCCTCAGTCTGGTGGATTTAAAACTATCATTTGGAGTGTGCTCTATGGTTTGTCGCTCGTTTAACTGCTACCTACCTCTAGTTTAAATTGACACTTCTTACATCATTACTTACCTTGTTATGCACATGACAATTGCTACTATAATGGCAATCTGCACAGCTCCGATAATGGCTGCAATAAGAACATGAGTAAGTTTCTGCCTACTTGGCACTACATAGAGAATACTAAAATCTGTCTTTTCACAGTGCTGTCCAGTGTAGCCAGATTCACATCTGAAAAAGAAAAACAAAGGAATTTCTATGAGAATTACAAATTTTTACACTGCAAGTTTCTAAGTTAAGATAAAAGGATAAAAAGAATGAAAAGATTTAAACAGGAATAGAAACAAATTGCTTTTCTAGCATCTGAAAAAAAATGCCATTTGTGTATTTTCCTAGTCTTTTTGATGCCTATTTTACACAGTGCTTCTTTAAACTATGTTAAAACACATGAATTTTAAAGTTGCTACTTAAGTTCTTACCACTATCATTTAAAAATAGAACCATAACATTCTATATCGTAACTATGTCTAACTTATCTGTTCCCCATTCTATTATCAGTAATTTTCACTTTTTCACAATAAATTAGGTGTGATAATAAACATCTTATGAATCTGCACTTTTCCACATTTTTATTCTGTAGGTTTATATTCCTGGAAAAGGGATTATTGAATAATAAATAAGTGTAAACATTTACCATTCTATAAACACAGCATCAAATTACATTCATGACAGTTTTCAGTGTATAAAGCACAAACATTTACAATTCAGGGAGGAGATGAAATTAAGTTGTTAATAACAAACAGAGCAAAGTAGTCAAATATGTGCTAACCTTAGAAATCATCTGAATTTCAATTAAAAGTAAATACACAGGCAACATCATCAGCTGATGATAATAATTTGACAGAAGGAAACATTTAAGATATTTAACAGAAAATTTATATTTTTAAGCTGACAGAAATGAAAAGTATAAATCAGTCAGTCTTCAATTGGAACTGATTAACAAAATATGTAAAGTGGAAGGATAGTGTGTGTATTTATTAAAGTATCATATCTCATTACAAAAGGATTTGAGGCAGCTTCTCATAAAGCAACATAATAACAACAAATAGGAAACCTGGACAAAGGGAAAACAGGAAAGCTACAGTACTGTGAGTTTACTTTCCAGTCCCTAATGTGCCTCAACACTTGCCAGGAGGTTTCACATTGGACTCTAAGATTACCAGCAGACAAAGCAAGAAGTGAGGCAGACAGAGAGGTCATAGAATAGAACCGAGAGCCTAGAAATAAACTTGTGCCTCCACAGTCAACTGATTTTTGACAAAGGTGCTGAGATAATTCAGTAGGGAGAGAATAATCTCTTCAACGAATGATGCTGGTATAACTGGATACCATATACAAAACAATGAGGCTGAACCTCCTTACTATATACATAAAACTTGACTCAAAATGGATCATAGATCTAAATGTAAGAGCTAAGGCTCTAAAACTCTTAGGAAAAAACATAGGCATAAAACTTCATGACCTTAGCTGGGCAATAATTTTTTAGCTATGACACCAAAAACAACAATAACTATAACAACAAAGATAAACTGGACTAAACCAAAATTAAGGTCTTTTATACTTATTAAGAAAGTGAAAACCCACAAAATAAGGAAAAACTTATGCAAATTATATATCTAATAAGGGATCTGTACCCAAAACATATAAAGAACTAATAATAAAAAGACCCAAAAAACTCACCAATAAGAAATGGGCAAAGAATCTATACAGGTATTTTTCCAGTAAGCACACAAAAAGATACACAAATAGCTAATACAAAGTCATTAGTCGCTGGGGAGAAACAAATCAAAATCACAATAAAATTCCATTTCATAGTTACAGTATGGCATAGTCAGATGATTACAAGTGGAAGTGATGGTACTATAGTGAATATAAAATGATACAACTACTTTGGAAGACAGTCTGGCATTCTCAAAAAGTTAAGCATAGAGTTACCACTTGGCCCAGCAATTCTACTAGGAATTTACCCAAGCATAAAATCTATCTCCACACAGAATTTTGCCATTATTAATAATGGCCCCAAAATATAAACAATTCAGGGGCTGGGGATTTAGCTCAGTGATTAGAATGCTTGCCTTGCAAGCACAAGGGCCTGAGTTCGATCCCCGGCACCACAAAAAAAAAAAAAAATTCATGGTAAACAATTCAAATGTTCATCAACTGATGAGTGTTGTGTATTCCACACCACAGAATATTATTCAAACATAAAAAGGAACAAAGTGCCTTACAAAGTGCCTAAACCTTATAATATGCATAAACCTTAAAAATACCATGCAAACTGGAAGAAGTCAGACACAGAAGACCACATATATTTCATTCATATGAAATGTCCAGAATAAGTAAATCTATTTAAAGATAGAAAATAGGTTAGTGGCTGGCTAGGGCTGGAGTTAATAGGAAGACATGGGAATAATAGCTGAAGGGTGTGGAATTTCTTCTGGAGTGATGAAAATGTTTTCAAATTGACTTTGGTGATAGTTGCATAACTCTGAATATACTAAAAAACACTAGTTCAAAGGGACAGAGGGAGGGAGGGAGGAAGGGTACAAGTGAGAAAGAAAGGAAGGTCAGTCAACGGCAAAGTAAGCAATCATCCCACAGGGGATGTAGCTCAGGGGATGCAGAGTGCTTGCTTAGCATGTGGGAGGCACTGGATACAATCCCTAGTACCATCACCATCAAAAAAAAAAAAAAAAAAAAACCAGCAATCTCCATAAAATAAAATCAAACAAGTCGTTTCCAAGAAGCACAGTTACTACTGTTACTAAACTCAAGGGAATTCTCCCTCATTGGTCCTCATTTAAAGAGGGTACCTTCTAACATAGAGAATAACAGCCTCAATAACACAGCTGCAATAAATTCAATAATATAATGAAGTCTCGTAGGACTTTTAGAATAATGTCCTTCATGGTAGGCTAATGGCCAAAAGTCAAAGCTCAGGAAAATCAAAACAGTTCCACAGAGAGCAATAACAATGTCTTAGACCTGCAGTTCTCAGACAGTTTGGCTTAATCCAAAGATTAAAATCAGAATATAAAAAAGAATCTTTAGGTCATATACTATTCAAGTAATCCTTCCTGGATATTATTTTGTGCAACTGATTTTTGGTCATATTGTCCAAATATCTAGAGTATTAAGCTGCTATTTATTCTTATATTATTAAAGGCAGATCCGGGGGGGGTTCAGTCCACTACCCTCTACTTTCACCCCGTATCCTCCATAGGTAATCTCCTTTCTGGCATTGGGTGCTGATTCATTTACTCATCTATTTAGCACATTTACTGAGCACCCGTTATGTGTCAGGTATTACTACAGTAAGCATTTGGGATATATCAGCTAAAGATTCCTGTCCTACTGACCCTCTAAGACAAGAAAGGGATCAATGAACATAATAAGTAAACTAAATGGTTGTATTAAAAATAGTTGGGGGGTGTGTGTGTGTAAAAGAAGGAAAAAAGGAAGGGTGCATGTATGGGGGAGGATATATGTGTGTTAAGGGAAACTGTGAGTGCCATGTATTGGCCAGAAAAACAGGACTGCAATTTTTAAATAAGCAGTCAGCACGGGCTTCATTAAGAAGGTGATATGAGGCTAAGGTGTAGTCCAGTGGTAGAGTGCTTGCTTAGCATGTAGGACATCCTGTGTTTTATCCCCAGCACCATAAAATATGTAATTTGTAAAAAGAAGGTGGCATAAGTGAAGACATGAAGGAGCAGAGGAGGTCTGCCAAGTAGACAACTGAGAGCAGAGCATACCAAGCAAAAAAGAGAAAAGCTTCCTAAGATGGGAGCATCATGCGTGGTGTGTCCAAGTACAGCGAGTGTGACTGGAGTGGAGTGGGCAAGACAGAGGGGAGCAAGACAGGTGAAGGAGCCAAACTGTATAGGGCCTTCTGCACTTAGTGAAACGGAGGAGCTGCTGAAAAGTTTTAGAAGAGAACGACATAAACTATTTTTTATTTTCAAAAGCTCACTCTGGCTACTGTGGTTCAATATGGCCTAATGGATGCCATCTAGGAGGCTGCTGCAATGATCCCGAAGAAAAAATGTTGGCCTGGACTAGGAGGCAATGGAGAGGAATAACCAAATTCTGGACAACATTCTGAAAAAAGAGCTAAGAGATTTCCCAGCTAACTGGATATGGGGTATATGAGAGAAGACAACAATATCTCAATGTTTTGTCTAAAAACCTGAAAAGACAGAGCTGGCATCAACTGAGATGGGAAGGTTGCAGGTGGAACAGGTGGAACAGGTTTAGGGGAAGGAAATCATTCAGGAGATCAGCTTCGGTCCTGTTGAGACTGAAGTGTCAGACATCCACTGAAACGTAAAGGAGGCAGATGGAGCTGATTCTCAAATTCAGGAGAGATGACTGAGATTTGTACAAGTCAGGAGTCGTCAGCATATGTCACGTACAGCCCTACGTCTAAATGGAATCGCTAAGGCAGAGCGCTAGGACTGACCCTGGTGCACTGCAACACGGAGGGGCAGGAAACACAGGAGACCATCCACAAGACTGTCAGCAAAGGCAGGAGCGGCCAAGAGAGGAATCCTGGAAGTCAAGCAAGGAGTGCATGTCATGCAAAAGGGAAGGGTAAATCAGGGTGCTAGCACTTGTCTGTCATTCCGGCACTCTGGGAGGCTGAGATAGGAAGATCCTGAGTTTGAGCAATTTAGCAAGACCCTGCCTCAAGATAAAAAATAAAAGGTTTGGGGATGTAGCTCAGTGCCACGGCCCTGAGTAAAATCCCCAGTACCACATTAATTAATTAATTAAAAGAGGGGAATGATGAATCACACCAACTGCTACTGATTGTTCAAAAGCAACACAGGACTAAGAATTGATGACTTGAGCCATTGAGAATGGTCTCAGTGGAGTGTCGTGGACAAAAGCTTACTGAACAGGTTCAAGAGAGATGGGAAGCAAGTAAGAACTAAAGAGAGACTACAGACAACCCGTTCAAGAAGTTGTACAAAAGAAAGAAATTACTTAGTAGCTCCCAGGAATGAGAATAAGTAGTTTTTTTTTAAGACAAAACAGAAGAAATAATAGTTATAAATACATAAAAAATATACTTATATCAAGACACAATATGGAAGAAAAGGGAGAGAACTGTTGGCCGGTGATAGGCATAGTCTGTGGAAGCTCTCTTCATACTGCTTCGGTTTTCTCAGAGAACTTGGGAGTAGGATCATCAGCTTTGAATGTGGATGACAAAAAGAGGCAATGACAATCTGTAGTGAGAGGCGAAGGGACTCAGTAGTGGGCCAGGAGAACAGGAAAATGAATGTCACGGGAAAACTGCCTGGAAGCATGAAGGGCCCACTCTGAGACTTCCGGGCACACAAGCCAGTGAGTCAAGTGAACTTGGTGGTGTGTTTTTGACAGCAGCTACATTCAGCTATGTGGATATCACTATGCAGGCGGAGAGGAGCTAACATGAACCACGAGCGCAGTTTTGTCAAGTGAGTATGAAGACCCAAGAAAGGGACATGGGCCTCTGTAAGCAATCAACTACAGTGAATGACCATGACAATATCCAGGGGATGAAGGACACTGGAAAGGTGACAGGATCAATAAAGTGGAGGCCTACTGGGATGGAAGGATTGCCAGGAAGAAAGCAGAGGCGATTGCTATAAATGAAATTATTCACAAATATAAATCTTCAACTCATATCTCCCCTGGACTTTTGTTTTTGTTTTGTTTTGTGGTACTGGAGTTAGAACCCAGTGCCACATGCATGCTAGGCAAGCGCTCTACCACTGAGCTACACCCCCAGCCCTCCTATCAGCTGGCAAACAGAAATATATCCCACAGCCTACTAGATGTCATCCATAGTGGAAACCCCACTGGCACCTTAGACCAAGCATGTTAAACTGAATATATTATTTCCCCCAAACCTCTTCACTCTTCCCAATGTATTTCTCATTCAATTTTGCCCCAGCCAGAAACCTGAGATTCTCATGACTCTTCATCCTACTCCCTACCAATAGCCCCCAAGTTCTCATCCTAATACCCAACTGCTTACCACTATCTGCAAATTCAACTATTTACTATATTTCTGTAACCCGTCTACTTATCTCAGCCCCAGGACAATTCCATTACTTAATTCATGCTCTCACATCTTATTAAGTCTAACACTTGGCCTTCTAACGCATTTTCCACAATTCCATCAGACTGCCTTTCAGATCTGATCGCGTCACTGCTATGTAAAGTCCTGTAATGGCTTCTCACTGCCTTTTAAAACAAAAGCCACATTCCTGGAATGGCACAAATATTCCTGTAAGATCTTACCCCTCCTCTAATAAAGCTTCCCATTCCCTTTCAGGCTGAAGTACCTTTTCTGAAGTCCCAAATCATCTTGTATACACCTATGTACGGTAACATTTCTTAATATTGTACTTATTATTTGTCAGTCTCTTCCACCAGGCTATGTTTTTCAAAAGCACGATCTCTCAGTTCCTGTCATATTTATCTGCCAGTGCCACACAGAATTTGGTAACGTTTACAATAAATAAACAAATCAGTAGTGGGATAATGCTAGAAGATTTTAATCAAATAATAGGACTGTAGCTGAAGGTTGTTTATCACTGGCTGTTTACCGAAGGCATTTGATATTTCAGCCTGATTCTTACAGATACTATATATACTCAGTAAAAGAAAGGGACCCACTGCTTATTAAGAGTTATAAACAGGTGAAAAAAGAGATTCTTTGGTATTTAAGAAACTCCTCTGGTATGGAGAGGCTGATAATCACATGTCATTACTAACTGCTAAGAATCTATTGGGCTAGGTCCAGTAGTGGGCATTAACTTCTTACCAGTCCAATTTTTAAACTGCATTTTTATTAATTGTTATAATATAACAGGAAATATAAAAATGAAAATTCAAATTTATTCAATACAAGAATCACCTTGTTGAAATAACATCTGCCCAAGTGCTCGGGAAATTCTGGGGATATTCAGTAAACTTGCTGCCCAAGTGATGCTAGGAGTAAAGAGTTAAGTAGCTGAGAAGATAGTAGTTAGCAAAACAAAGAAACTCTGATGTAATGGGCTTACAGTCTAATGATACCAACTGTTATTTATTATACCAGATACTGTGCACTAAACATTTTACATGTACAATCTCATTTAAATAACACTATGAGATAGTTGCTATTACCATTATAGTTGTAGAAAAGAGGAAAATGAAAGGAAGACAATTTAAGAATCTTCCAAAGGACATATAACCAGTAACTGGCCAACTCAGTGAATCTGATTCCAAAGTCTTTAGCCAGCATACCATCCAACTGTCTTATTGCCAATTAGTAAAATAGTACATGATGGCCTGCTACCATCATTATCAGAACATCCTCCTCTCTCATTTGTCATGTACATATCTTGAAAAATGCCCCATCCTAAGAGGCTAAGAGAACCTGAGCTTCTATCAAGATATCTCTGCTAGAGTAAGACAAATAGGAGGAATCCACTGTATGACTTGGTTTTAAACTTGGTCTGTTTTCTTACATAGGTGTATTTTTTAAACATTTAGGCAAAAAGGGTGGGGGTAGACTAGTTCCTTAAAAGATAAAAAATTTTCATCAAGAAAAGCCAAAGGCGTAACAAAGATCTATTCAACAGTTAAAAGTGTTTTGTTTAGAATTTTGTTTTGTTTTATTTGCACTACTGGGGACTGAATCCAGGGCCTTCACACTGAACTACATTCCAACCAATTTTTTATTTCTTATTTTGAAACAGTCTTGCTAAGTCACTAAATTCCCAGGTTTTAAAAAATAACCATGTTGAATATGACCGTTATGTATACAATGCACCAATACATGTTCTTGGTTAAAAATAAATAAATAAATAAATAAATAAATAAATAAATAAATAAATAAATAAAAATTGCCAGGCTGGGCTTGAGCTTGCAATCCTCCTGCTTCAGCTTTCCAGAGGGCCGGCCTTACCGACATGTGTCACCACACACTCTTGTTTTTAAGCAAGAGTAGAGGGGAAAATAAAAATCCGAAGGAGGGAACTAAAGCAGAGAAATCCAAAAGACTGATGTCCAACAATTTCCTTCTTCTTTTGGAAAGAAGGATTTACCACCTTCTGAGTTGACAGAACAAAAGGAAAGTACAACGTCTTTCCGTGTTTCCATGTTTTGACTAAGAAAGGAAAAGGGATTCTGGCTCGGCTCCCAGAAGCAGGAGCCAGAAGAATGACAGCAATCTTCCTTTGTCTATGGAAGCATGACCTGGCTAACCAAACCATGGCAGAGGATGAGCTCCTGGCACCAGCAACAAGAAGGAGGAGTGGCAAAAGAGCACTAAGATCATTAGCTTCTTCTTTCTCAGCTCTACAGATACCTGCTGTTGACCTTGAAGAAGTTACACAACATCTCTGGAATCAGGCAGTTGAGGATTTACACCCTTTCCATCTCTCAGCTCACACCTGGTTCTTCATCTTCGCTCCATTATTTTTAGAAATCTATTTTAGCATATATTTTATTTGAGTTACATATTTTCTATTCTTAATATATTTTCCACTCCTTTGACCACCTTGTGACAGATTGCCTAAAGACCAAAATAGTATTAGAATATGGCATATATATTTTTATATTAAAAATATGTAAAATTATCAATTAAAATGTTAAGCCCATCATCTCAAAACCCTAATAAAACATGTTTCGCATATTTCTTGCCAGGTTTGGAAAAAGGCTTTTTTTTTAATGACGCTGCTGATTTATTTTTCATTTGTGTGTTACAAATACTGCTGTTTGGTAACACCAGTCCACATTTCACTGCCTTCCACAAAGCAGTGATGGAAAAAAATTCTCACCACTGATCTTGAGGCACTGACTTACCTACAAGAAGCCTTCTGAGTGGAATAGATGAATTCACATTTCCCATGGATGCAGAAACCATTGAGGTTTTCAGGGCAAGGCATGTGGTTTCCAATATAAACATCTTCTCTTTGATCACCAGCATCTTAAAAGAACACAGACCAAGTCACTGAATAGTGAAAAACAAACTGAAAAATACGTGCTTTTCAAAGGTTCTGAAACAGCGATTAAAAGACCCCTTGTCAATCACCTGCTGGGTAATTTGGAAAGGAGACTTATCAGGTAGGTGAAGGCAGATCTAAGGTTCCCTTCAAATTCCTATTATGCTGTAGACACAGCAGGAGACTATTTGGAGTCAAAGCATTTAAAAATATTTGCAGGATGTGAGCACTATAAGCTATTGTTATATAAAAACAATGTGCCAAGGAAAATTAGCAAAATTGTCTTTGTTAAAGAAATAAACAATAGGTCTAGAAGAAAATTCTCCTCAGCAACAAAGATATATTGTATACAGCACTGGCATTAGCAGAGTGAATTTAGTCACTCCATGGACCTATGAAACTGAGACCAAAGAACAAGTTATGGGATTTCAAAAATTTAGGACAAGGGTTTATTCTTTAAACGAAATGTATTTATTTGGAGGAAAAAAAAACACTCCAAATACTAACAAGGATAAGGGTTCATTCTTGAAAAAAATCAAGCATATTGATTTTTTTCAAAAGAAAATAAGTTTGCTATTTTCTTCATATAGTTTTTCTCAGATGTTCATTGTTTAAAAAAAAAATTAAGAAATTTAAAATCACCTGAAACCCTCTATCCACTGTGAACATGTTGGTGACCATCTGTTATGATCTAGGCATAGGGGCTGGGGATTTAGCTCAGTGGTAGAGCACTTGCATAGCAACCACAAGGCCCTGAGTTCGATCCCCACCCACCCCAAAAAAGATCTAGGTATAATGATCTGGACCGAACTTAGCTGCAGGGAAGAAAATAAAATTGTGGCGAGTACTATCACTGTTGGAAAAGAGACAGAGAATCAGGAAGGAGACAGAATGTTGCAGGAAAGACAGAGATAGGGCCCCACTATCCAAAATCAATCATGGCCACCCACCACACACACATACACACAAACTTAGAAATGGAGTTTTGTACCTCTTTTTTTCGCATGAACACGAATACATTAATTCTGAACTCCATGGACGCAGAGTTCTCCAATGATCTGTTTATGTGTAGTAAAAATCTCCAGGTTTCCTGCTGTTTCTATCTTACAGTTCCAATTTATAGATTCTGTGTGTATCAGCTGTGTGACTGACCATTCTACCTTCAAACTTGAGATTTTATAATAGGACCTATACTTCATGCTGTTTTGAAAGGACTACATGAAATAACTAATGCACGTACAATACTGCTAAAATAACTATCTATTTATATGACAAAACAGCAATGGGCTTACTTCTGCAAAATACCAAGGTATTAGCAAAATCTGAAGACTGCTAACAGAAACAAATTAAAGGGCATGAAATAAGAGGCTTCATGTACATGTTTGTGGGAAGAGGAAGATCAGTAGAGATATGAGAATACAGGTGCCAGTGTGAAAACAATTGAGAACTCAAGATGCAGATTTTCTGGAAATAAAAATTTACTGATGAACAGAAAAAACCATTAATGAGTACTAAACTCAGTAATAAAGCAGAGAGATCACATCATGGCTAATGAGACCAAAGTGATGCCATTTTGCCTCAAAATTTATATATTCACATTGTACTAGTATAATTTATGCCAAGAAAGAGAATGAACTACAAGTTGGGGAAATCCAAGATATAAATTCTCAATTCAAAGAATGTCTCTGCTACTATATGTGACTTTGGTCATTACTTCCTCTCATTGAAGGAGCTGAATGAGATCAATGCTATCCAACAGATGTATAAGACATGAAACACGTATGTCACTTTATATTTTCTAGTAGCCAAAAAAGGTAAATTAATTTTAAGCATATAGCTAACAACTATCATTCACCAAAATATCAATATAAAAGTTGAGGTATTTTACATTCTTTTTTAAATAAGTTTCCAAAAGCTGGTATTTTACACTCACAACACATCTCAATTCTGACTAGCCACATTTCAAGTGCTCAGTTGCCAGTAGCCACTGGATAGCATAGGATAGATGACTAATTTACTAATCTTCTATTAATCATATTCCATATGCCAAATACTCTGCTAGGCACCGAACATACAAAAATAGGACACACCCTGACCTCAATGGGCTTATATGGTCACCTCCAGCTCCTATACTGTAACTCTGATGTGGCAAAAAGAAAAAGAAAAAAGAAAACAAACCTCACACAAAAAACCAAGCCCTCTAATGGGCTGCTGTAACACTGAACACCCTCTAATATAACATGCCTTCACACTGTGGTATAGCTATCTGAGTTTTAAAACTGGTTTCTACCATGAGACTGAGAACTCCCTGAGAACCTAGATTATCTGTTTGTATTATTGTTTTTGTGTAACTCTCAAATATCCAGAACACTATGTACAATGCAAGAGGACAGGTATATCCCTGTAGTCAAACTGCCTGAGTTTGAATCCCAGTTACAACATTTTCTTAGCTGTATAACCTAAAGGCAGTTACTTAATCATTCGCAGACCTCTGTTTCCTCATCTGAGAAACAAAAATAATAACATCCACTTCTCATAGGGTTGGTTTGAGGATGAAATGAGATAATACATTGAGTGTAACGGTATGCTAAGTTTGTACAGAACTTAAAAGAGTGGCTGGCAAAAAATAAGTACTTAATAAATATTGCCAAGTATTAGTCAGTGTTCAACAAATGTTACATGAATGAATTCTAATTTTCACTTGTTGATATGTTGTACTATAAAATCTTCTGCCTAGCATGCGTAAGGCCCTGGCTTTATATCCCAGCACTACAAAAGAAAATAAAAAGTCTTCAGTCTTAAAATCCTTCACTAGGAAAGAAAATTATTTAAGAATTGTACCTTCACTGTTTTTCATCGATAAAATTATTACTCAGAAAAAGTTTCCACCTTGAATCTCCTCTTAGTGAACTGAACTGCTTTTAGCAGTCCTATCCTGTGTGAACAACAGAGGCTGAAATTTAATTAACAGAGGTTTCATTTATAAATACCTGTAATCAAAGCAGAAGACCTTTCTCAAACAATCAACACTGATGAGAAATACTTGCTAAGATTCAAATAAAAAATGCCATTCTCCAGTAACAGTCAAGTTATAAGTGATTAGAAGAAAGTACTCATCACCCTACATCATGGCATATCTCAGAACATGATTCTTCCATAATGGGACACAAGCTACGTATATAATTATAGGACTACAAAGAGTGAGGTTATGTACCAATGTATGATAACTGAAATCCTATCACATGTATAACAGTAGGACCATATAGGTCTGTAATGGCAGAGTAATACACTAACATAAGAAAGTCCTATAAACAGCAGGAAATTTCAACTAGCAGAGAGGAAAGCTATCCAAGAAGTCAGCTACATTAAAGCAGAAAGAAAGTTAACTAAATTATTGAGAGTTGAAGAAATAAAGTACAGCACCAATAAACATTCACTGACTGAACTAATGAAAGAATGTGATATCAAGTTGTAGATAAAGTGAAACTATATGGATATATTCAATAAGGCTTGAAAGTCTGTAGCTGACACTGAGTTCAAATTTAGCATTTCACTCAATATCGATATCACTCATTCCATTAGACTACATACTATGCTGTGCATAGCCAAAGGCTCTATATTAAGCTGAGTATATGAAGAAAAAGCATACTTGATTCTTGCCCTCAAGAAGCTTATATTCAATTTAGAGACTCAATAAATACGCATGAAAGCTGGACAACACAAGGGAAGAAGAATGCACATGGCAGTTTACAACTGAATACCAGATGCTATGGAAGCTGGTGTTCAAAGGAGAAGTCACTGTAGGCTAAAACACTCAGACAAGGTTTCATACACAGGATAGGATTCAAGAGGCCTCAAAGCTTAAATAGGCTTAGATAGAGAAACAGTGGAAAATATAGTGCATGACACATTCTCAACAACAAACTGCAGATCAATGTTCCAAGTGCAGGACATGGAGAATGAGGAAGGTACAAATTAAAAGTGGAAAGCAGGCTAAAGCCAGATTATGGGAAAATGTGAATTCCAAGTGAGACATGTTTTCTTACCCATGCAGACAAGGAAGACCCTGAAGTTCTTCTAAATCAAGACACAATAAAAGCCATATTCTATATGAAAGTTAATTGAGAGTGACAGATGGATGGTTAGGGCAAATAAGAAGTGGCTGACTGTGAGTGTGAAATTTCTTGTGAGGGTGAAGAAAACATTCTAAAATTAGATTATGATATGCTTTTGCAACTCTGTAAATATATTAAAACCACTGAATTATATACTTTAAACAAGTGAACATGATAATATGTAAATCATACCTCAATAAAACTGTTAAATAATTGATTAGACACCAACATGCAAGGGAAAGGGGCAAAGAAAAGCAGGTGACCAATAAGAAGGTTTATAATATCCACTACAAATTTGTGGCAGTGAAAAGCTAAGCTAAAGTTAACCAGTAGAAACAAACACTAGGATACAGGAAAAAATAAATACAGCTGGAAGGTACTCTAGAAAATGAATGAGCTCAGAAACTCGGATTTGGAAAGGCCATGGAACCCCTTTAATTAAACCCTGAAAGCCCACTTCTACTTGAATACTTCCAGGGTTAATGA
Source organism: Hystrix cristata (assembly GCA_004026905.1). Taxonomy (NCBI): domain Eukaryota; kingdom Metazoa; phylum Chordata; class Mammalia; order Rodentia; family Hystricidae; genus Hystrix; species Hystrix cristata. The sequence continues at coordinate 34,961 of PVJO010003713.1, read as the reverse complement.
ATATATTGCAAAACGGTGAATTTCAATACTGTCAGATTTTCCTCATGTTGAATAAAATCCCTTTAACCCTGTAGATTTCCTAGTGTCCGCCCACCCCCACCCCACTGCCTACCAATCTTTTATTCCATCCTTATTTGAACAAATGTAGTTTGCAATTATCTTTGAGAGTAGTCCCCAGCACTAGACCAGCATATTTAATAGAACCATTCTCTTTACTAAAGATGCTGTTAATCTGGAATTTGTAAAATGGCTCTAAATGTGAGTATAATGGGTGTGGCAGGGGAGTCAATAGAGAGAATGTAGTACTAAGTTGAGTTCATAGTTAGAACCCCAGTCATTCAAAAAGTATTTGTTAAGCACCTATTATGTTCTAAGCACATGTTCCAGAGTTTCAGGCAATGGCAGAACAACCAACAGTAAGTACAAAAACCCTCTAGGCTACTGGGTATGTGAAACCAGTCCTGAGAGAAAAGTAAGCCTAGAGAACAAAATGTGAAGGTTCAGCAAGGCAATAACATGAGCAGATTAAAAATTCAGAAAGAAATTCCGAAGGACAGCAAGGGGAAGTACAGAATTCTGGAATAATTATGATACAAAGAACAGAGCACCAGGGCTTAGGGTCAGGAAGTCTGAATTCTAGTCCTTGTTCCATTTTACATGGGCAATAAACTCTCACAGTTTTACATAATGAGGACTTCGTGGTTAGATGTGAAAGCATCCAGTACACAGTAGGGCACCTCATTAGTAACTATTATAAAGGATGACTACCCTACTGATGTCACTTGTGAGCCACTTATAAAACAAAATAGCACGACAGGTAAACTCATCAACGGTGAGAACTTTGATCACAGCCAGTTACCAACAGTGAACTAGAAAGCAAAATTATCAGCCACAATCATCACAACAATGATAAAGATGTCAATAATCTGGTGTTTATATTCACAGTGACCTAGGCAGTACCTGCTATAGCCCCACTTTACAGATGTAATCAGAAAAAATCAGGCCACACTGATTTAAATATAGACCAAATCTGACTCCAAAATACAAGCTCTTACCCATTACATTACTATTTTACCAAGCAACCCTGGAGATGGACAAAAACAATATCCAAGCACCTGCTCTCTGGGTCACGTACATGAACACAACTACAAAAAGGAAACATAAAAGGGCTTTTAAAATTCAATAAAGTATGGTTTCAGAAACCACAGCAGAGATGTAGCCTCCACATAGTAAGAACTGGCCACAGAACGACCCTGTGTGAATAATGCCCTTAGGCAACTGGTGACAGGCTCCATGAGCAACAGCTGCAACTGCTGGTGTATGAACAATGTTTGTGTATGTGCAATAGAAAAAGTATGCTGGGTCATCCAGGGGCTCGCTCCATTCACAGAAGCTTTCACAAACAAATCTGCCACCAGCAGCATTGTTTTCAAATACAAAGGATAGTATGGTTCCAAGAAATGATGTTATAAGAAAACCAGGGGGATGGAGATACAGCTCAGTGGTAGAGTGCTACCCTAGCATGTGTGAGGCCCTGCATTTGATCCCCAGGCCTGGGGAAAAAATACAATACTAATATCTGCAAAGGCTTGTTCCACTGGCTATCTGTCCTGGTCCATCTGTGAACAACCTGGTTAAAGCCTGAGGGGCTGCCATTAGCAACTGAGAGGTGTGTGTGTGGATGGCTACAACATCAACATTGTATCAGTAACTCCCAGGCTCATTATTTCTACAAATCCCTAAAGTTAAAAAAAATTCAAAATATTTTGCCTTGCTTTCCCCATACTACCCTACATCCCAAGCTTTATCACTAATGTATTCTTCCACATATGCTTTCTCAACCCTGTCTCCTCAGGTCCCATTAAGGAATCCTCTACTGAATACCCACTCTACCTACTTTCTAATACCTCCCATACTCATTTCTAAACCCACTGTTCTCTATCCTAACTCTGACTCTCTCTTACCCTACAGTGAAACACCTTTTTTCATGTGCATAAACTCATCTACCTTCTCAACTATTCCCTTAGAAGACTCCATCCATCTCCCTGATGTATCAAGAACACACTACTTCCTAGATCACACTCAGTCCCCCTGCCACCTTCTCCTGACATGCTTACTGTGGTCATTTCCTTTCTGCTCTCATTCACCAACAAACATCCTTTCTGAAGCTTTCTAACCACCCTCATTGTGATGCCCCATCATGCTTCACAACACACACTCTCAAGTCTATGCTGAACAAAGTTACCTAGAAGGATTCCAAAAGTACTTCAAATGTAATCAATCACCACCATTATCAACTCTTCTCTCACCTTACCCCAAACATCTTTCCCCTCCCAGCACATTTAGTTCTATTAAAAGACTCTATTAAAGTTCTATTACTACATCATCTAAGCTAAGGTCTTGGTCACTTTGAACTCATTATGCCTCATATCTAAGAAGATGTCTGTTCCTTTTAAGTCTACCTAACTCTCTTCCAATATAAACAATAAGCACAATGTTCCTGCCATGCATCACTCACACAAGTAATTAACTTTGTAGCCTTGCTGTTTTCAAACACATTATATTAAGAAATCCCTGCTGCCCACAAATAAAGCCTAAATTTCCTGGGTAGCACATTCTGGCCCCAAATTCTCTATAGCCTAGGCTTGCACTTCTACATTTAAAGCCTCTTATTTTCTAGACAAAAAGGATTCCTTACCACTCCCCTTCCAACACGCCTTATCATCAAGTTTGGGTCACATTTCTGTTCATGTTTTTCTACCTCTTTAAATAGCCTTTAAATCCTCACCATCCTTCAAGGTTCACTGAAATTCCACCTCTTCCATGACATTTCTCAGAGTCTCACTGTTGCCCACCAAAGAGTAATCTCATCTTTTCTCAATGCCCATTATACATTTTCCTGAAGCTTGAGGGGGCGTTTTTTTGGTGCTAGGGATTGAACTCAGGGCCCTATGCTTGCTAGGCAAGCACTCTACTACTTGAGCTAAATCCCCAACCCCTACACAATTTAACAATAATCAGTTTCCATTTTGTTGTAAGTTGTATGTATTTCTTACTGCATGATAAACTTACAGATGCATATTAAGTACTAAATATCTTTCTGTCCATAAGTAGTTTTTGATAAAACAACCAGCATAAATTAGGTACATAATGCTATCTACCTATTATGATAATTTCATTTAAGTTACAATTCAGTTATTGTGTGTAAAGAATTTTTAGCATGTCAAAATGGCATAGGCACTAATTTATCAGCATGCAGTCATGTTATTATATTACTTTTATCAACAACGCACAAGTGTTTTGGGCATACACAATTCTCCAAATTGTCGTTAAGTATGAGCTTCTAAATACAGATAGATGGCCTTCCTGTTCTGGTAATGTACTCTCAGTATAGAGAATAAAACTGGGAGTGATCTATTATGTCTCCTTTAGAATACAGGAGATATCCTTTCAAATACAGCACTTTGTATTAGCACAAGAAACTTGCATTTCAGGGGCTCCTGGGTTATAACAAATTTACAATTGATAACATTCAAGTAAAAGAAGTAACAAATTATTCAAGGTCATTAAGTTACCATTTATTGAGCATTTATATCAGACAACATTCTAAGCACTTGGCATATATTGTCTCATTTAATTTTTATGAAGCTCTATAACACAGGTACTATTACCATTCCCAAATAACACTTTTTTGGGAGGGTGCAGAGGATCAAACTCAGGGCCTTGTGCCAAGTGCTCTATCACTGAGCTAAATCACCAACCCTACACTTTCTAAAAGAAATCAGACATATGAGGTAGATCACACATTTTCTAATGTCCATTAGAATAACCAAATGAATGAGCAGAAGATACACTTGTGATAGAGCAACAATACACAAGTTCTGATCTAGGAGCCAAACAATCTTGACCGGCTTCAGTTAACTAGACCTAACATTCACTGCATTCCAGTACTCCCAATGGTTTAGTGTTCTTACTAGGTAGTGGAAAGAATCAAATAAATAAACCAGGTCAATCTAAATCGGGAAAGAGCAGCCAGTGGATGTGACTTCTGCTCTAACCTCTACTAGATATGAGACTTTGTACAAACAGACCTTACAGCTTCTTTGACCTACATCCATCCTTTCAACAAGTGTAGAGCAACCACTTAATACCAAACATTCTGCTAGTGTTAGGGATACAAAGTGAAGATGACAGATATGATTTCCTGTCCTCACAGAACTCACAGCCTATGGGGAAGACACAGATGAGTAAAAAAGACATTTCAATGAGCAAGTTAAGTACCAGATAAGGGAAAATATAAGAGAGGCACCTAATCCAGATTTAAGGGTGAAGAGATGCTTCCCAAAAGGAAATTATTTCCAAACTAAAACTAAAAGGAATTAGCAGCCATGAACTGAGCAGCTTTGTTCCACCACATCCTTCTACCATGATGTTTTTGCCATGGAGCCAATTGATCATGGACTGAATCCCCTGAAACTGTGAGCCAAATTAAACCTCTCCTCCTTTAAGTTGTAGGTAACAGGTATTGTCTCTCAGTGACAGAAAATCTAATATATTCCTACACAATTTCTTACAAATGCATGTGCACCTGTAATTATCTCAATAATTTTAAACGAACATATATATGGGAACACTCTGTAAACTGAGGTACTTAGCTGTTTCACTTAATACTAATAATCGACTATGCAATGGATATTACTACAGAGAGAAAGCTAGAGGAGTTGTTTTGATAGAAATGGAACTACTCAGGACAGCTTATAACTGTATTTCAGTAGCTGGTCAGAATTTAGAAAATCATGATTCAGTACCTTTCACGTCTGGTCGATATTGTAGTCCATCATCTTTCTTCCCCAACAAACTAGTATCATCTGTGTCTGTAAGAGAAAACAGTTTTTAAATTAAGAAAGATATGATATGTGACATCCAGTCACATCATGAAACTTCCAATTATTTCAAATGTTTCAAGTCCTTCCTTAACTCTCCACCCACATTTCCTGCTCTCACATTTGCTACCACATTCTCCCTCCGCTGCTCTCTCTCCCTTGACAGATAACATTGCATGTATTTATCATACACAAAATGATGTTTTGGTGTATACAACATTCTGGAGATTTCTACTACTGTCTTCAACTGTCCCTTTTCTGCCTCAGGCCTCAAGCTATCCCACAGATATATCCCCTTTGAGTGATGAACAGTATGGTTTCATTTAGACTTAACTCAAATGCCATCTACTTTAAAAGTCCTGTGCAAACTAAAATAACACATCAAGAAAGGGTTAACTTTCTGTCCAAGTAACAATGACCTCAAGATCTCTTCTACCTTGTTTTCCCTGGAAACATCAAATTAATACTGAATCCTAGCTGTTATCAAACAAAATTTATTATAAAAAGAAAAAGAAAAGACCCTTGATTTGTCAACCACATGCACACTAGAAGTATTGTAAAACCGTAAGTATCTGCTGGGAGGAACAAGCTTAAACCTCCCCATCACAGTGTGGTAGGTAATGTGAAGGTTTAGTTAGCTGTAAATAGAAACTATTACGGGAATCAAAATAAAAGTTTAGGTCCAGTCACTACAAAACATTCTAAACCTATATGAATCTGAAATTCACAACCTTGATCAACTCCTCTGAACTTGATATTGAGGCAGTACCACTCAAACATGCACTAATCCTTCAAAGAAGATACTCTTTTTAGAGACAAATCAAAGCCAAGAAAAACACCTACTTATAGAGGATCTCTGTCAGGAAATGACTTCTAATCGTGCCCATACCGACCCTACCTGGAAATCCTCTAATAAACTTCTAGGACACTCTCAGTAGCCCAGACCAGAGGCATTGCAATCAGTTGGGCAATGTGTCACAAATGATTTGTTGCCAAGACAATGCCAAAGTTAGGCTTACAACCTCTTCCCCTTTAGTAAGTCCAAAAAGCAGCATAGATACAGTGGGAGGTAAATAGAACTAGTAAGCAAAAAAGATGTATAATCCTAGTCCATAAGAATGTGCCTGGCTAGGTGAGATGGCACATGCTTGTAATCATAGCACTTGGGAAGCTGAGGCAAGAGGATTGCCAAAAATTTGAGGCTAGCCTGGGCTACACAGTGTGTTCAAGGCCAGCCTGAACTGCATAGCAAGACTCTGTCTCAAAAAAAAAAAGTGGCTGGTCCACATGTGTTACCAAGGAAATGATCTATTGAAGCCCCTGTGGGCACTACTGAGGAAAAAATGAAGAATCTCTGGCTTCAGTAACTATTGATGTTTCTAGTAGGAGTAGGAAACAAAAACTCATTCCTGTATGTTATCATAGTTTCTGTAACAAAAAGCAAGAAAGGCAAACAGAATTTTAAACTGAGAGTAATGATTTTACTTTATATTATGTGACTTCACACAAAATCTATAATTGTACTTAACATTTATGGGGCAAAAACTACAAAGAGATAATATGAAAACAAAATAAACTATTAACGCTCTACAAAAAAAAAAGATTAAGAAACTTATGGCAACAGTTTTTGCTGAAATTAAACTGCTGAACGCTTAGCTATCGCAAATTTGAGGTCACCTTAGAACTATAAATACATCTAAAATTTCATGTTAAGATCACCTTACTAATTAAATAAACAACCAAGAAGCTTGGTCTTTAACTTGAGAAGATGAAAATAAATGAAAAAAATATCTAAGTTACAAGAAATTCTGAAACATGTAATAATAAAAGGAAACAAGGTTTCAAGGATTTCTTATTTTACAGATTTGAGACTCTACCAAGTAAGATTGCAGACACGTAATGTTAAAGACAGGTCTCTACATGAGCAGGATGGGTTTTACCTGTGCAATGGCCAAGATGCCTTATATCAATTTGTTCTTGCTTTAAACAAGATGCCTCTCGAACGAAACAGGGGTTGTTATAGGAACTCCCATCAGAAGCACACACGGGATTAAAGCTGTATCCACTGCAATCTATATTACATACACACCTGTTGGAAAAGACACCAATCAGCTTTATTTGACAACCAAAGTATCTCACAATGCTGCAATGGCAAAACAGTAATTCTTGTCTTTTGCTCTGCTTTCCATAACAGAAGTAAATATATTTCTTTATGTCACGGATGAAACCTTAAACAAACTGAGCACTCAACTAAAAATTTTTTTCAGGTGAGGATCTAAAAAGAATTTCATCTAGATATTATTCCAGTGGCTTCTTGAGAATTTTCATATCTAGACCAAATAATCAGGAGATGTCCAATGTCAACACTGATTAAAAAGTAAGGTGACACAGTGAATGAACACAGATTTATGTTATAAATCAAAGGTCATGAATCTAACTCCTAGCCCTAGTAATCACCAGATTTGTGTCCAGGTCCTTCTTCAAGTCTTATCAATCTAAAAAAAGGGGGCAATAATGACATACTACTTCATCAAATAACTGTCAAGCTTAAAAATATAACAGACACAAAATATGTAAAATGCAAGCCCTTAACGCATTTTGTAGCTCTATATCTGCCTGTATAACTAAGAGTCCCCTGAATTCTAGGGGGAACCATACCACAGAGAAAGGGCAGGGGAAGTCCATGGATGAGCGCACCTCTCAAGAACAGAGTCTAGAAGAGGCATAGAAAAATAAAAACAAAGAGAGATCCTCCTATTTTCAGCACATGTTAGACTAGGAATCTTCATTAACCTTCCTGCTAAAAAACACTGTACATATCATCCTCTTAAATGCATATATAAGCCGGTAATAAAAAGTCAGGAATGTTCAGGACAAAAGCCAAATAAAGACATGAACTGAGAAAGGTCAACTGAACTCTCTAAAACTCATTTTCACCTTGAAGGCATTTGTCAAACTGGGTAAATTCAATTATCAACTTTTTGGTTCTGTGGGACTCTGGGGACAGGAAACAAATAACACTGACCCCCTATGGCACATGTCTGGAAACCCTGAAAATAAAATATGGAACCTCAAAAAGCTACAAGCCCTAGAGTTGGATCCCTAGCACCAAAAAAAAAAAAAAAAAAAAAAAAAAAAAAAAAAAAAAAAAAAAAAAAAAAAAAAAAAAAAGCTATAACCCTTAGCATGAAGGTTGAGTTGCCATGTTCCAAAGGGACTATCAAAAAAAAAAAAAAAAGCCCCACCCTGAACTTTCACTCAGGTAATTACAATTTGGAATTCTACTTGGTTGTTCTGAAAATCATCAGGACCAGAATTTATTTTAAGAGGTCAAGGGCTGAAAGGGGCCATGGGCAAACAACAGAGACAAATATAATCTTCCCTGAAGAAACCCAACTTCATCCCAAATTTCAGTGATTCCCCAAGATATAGTTCTGAGGAAAAAATAAGCAATAAACAGCATACAGGCACACGCGCGTGCACACACACACAAACACACACACACACACCACAAAAGCAGAATAATCAATCTGTTACTAGAAACAACAACAAAAATGCAATAAACAGATTTAAAGGCAGATTAAATAAAGTAAAAGAGAATTAGTAAACTGTAAGGAAATTCTGCTCAAGCCATAGTAGTCAAAGAAAAGCAACACATGAGAAAAATGAAAAATGTCAAGAGATATGGAGGACAGTCAGAACAGGTAGTAAGAATCCAAGTTGCACAAGAGTTAAAAGAATGAAGCAAGGCAATATTTTCAGCAATTTCTCTTCAAATTTTGAAGAAAAAGACACTAATATAAATTTCTAAGAAGTCCAACAAATCCCAAACAGAATTTTCACAAATGAATCCACACAGAAATATCACTGTGAAATTTTATAACCACAAAAGAGAATATTTTAAAAGTCAGAAAGAAAAATCACTTCAAAAGATCAAGAATAAGACAAGCGAATTCAAAAGAAACACTGAAGTTAAATTATTTATAGCCAAAACAGTGAAATAGTATCTACAACATGCTAGATAAAATAGAATTGTATGTAAAGAGAAACATTTTTCATGAATGACAGAAAAATAAAATTTGGAAGAAATAAAAACAAGGATTTTTCACCTACTGATTGTTTAAAAATAAATTAAGGCATTACAAAAATGATCTGTGCTTGAAATGAGATATAAAACAAATGAGGAAAAAAGATATAAATATGTGGGCTATAGTAACAAAACTCTGACTATACAAGACAATAACAATACTCTGTGTGATCAGATTGTTTAGAAACATAATTAAAATGCATTTACTGCATTATTATGATAGCACACAAGTGTAGAGGGTTTGAAATTAAAATATTTTAATAGACTAGAGATACTAATGGACTTCAGAACATGCTAAGTTGAATATACATTCTAAATACATGTTAAAATTCCTAAGGGTACCACTAAAAGGAGAATAAGTAACTTTGAAACTAGTAGAGAAAAAAATTTTAAAGGAAAGGAGAAACAAAACATGAGAAAAAGTACAAAGTAAGGTAACCAAAAAAAAAAATCAGTACTTAAAATATACTTAAGTAGACTAAACTTTTCAGTTAAATAACAGACTAGATAAAAAGCCAGCTATATGCTTATAAGATACATGTTAAAACATGAAGATGTGAAACCTAAAAATAAACGACAGTGAGAGCAATACCACACCTAGAGTATGGAAGAAAACTGGTACGGTTATACTGTACTTAATATCAGATGTGAGCATCTTCAAGGAAAGAGGAATCAACAAATAAAGAAGGTCCCTTCATAATATCATTCTCTTCACTAGGAAGATATAACAATATTAAACATTTCAATATATTTAATATTAATACTGGGGCTGGGGATTTAGCTCAGTGATTTGAGTACTTGCCTCGAAAGCACAAGGCCCTGAGTTCGATTGCCAGCACAAACAGAAAAAAAAAAAAAGAATATTAATGGCCTCAAAAATCTATAAAACAAAAACTGATAAAACTATAATGAAATACCTCTTTAATAACTCATACATCAAGCACAAAAAATATCAGTAAAACTGAAATCTTCAGAAGCAAAAATAACTTGATGCTGGTATCTCCTTAAAATACTTTCCTCTACCCACAAATAACAGGTAAGAAAGGTGAAAAGATGAAAAAAATTATACTTTTTAAAGATGAGTGATGGGTATAGGAGAAGGGGTTCACTTTATTGTTTCCTGTTTTTCTATGTTTGAATATTCCCTTAATTCCTCATGAAATAAAGATATAAATGTCAAAGGTAAAACTATAAAGATTTAGAGACTCAAACATAAGAGAGTGGGATACATTTGACTTCCAAATAAAAAATGCCTCATAAAGAAAAGAAAGACAAGGTACAAACAACAACAACAAAAAATTACAGCTCATAGAACCAAAACAGAATTAACATCCACAATATCCAGTATTAATATGAAAGGGAGAAGCATAAAATAAATAAAATAGGAATAAAAAGAGCAATATATAAGAATAATATATGTCGCTGGATGTGGTGGACATGCCTATACAGCCAGCACTCTGGGAGGCTGAGGCAGAAGGATCACAAGTCTTGGCCCAGCCTGAGCAGCTTAGACACTTAGCAAGACTCTGTCTCAAAATAAAAAATAAAAGATTAAAGAAACAAAAAAAGGGCTAGGGACAGATGTAGCTCAGTGTGAAGGCCCTGGTTTAAGTTCCAGTACCAAAAAAAAGTATTTTCAAAAATGTATGTGAAAAGGCTATACAACCTCAACAATAATCAAGAAGATGAAATTTAAGACCACAAACAGATGATGCCCACACTCACTAAATTGGCAAAAACTAAGAACAAGAACAATACCGAGTATTGGCAAAGATGAGGAATAAATGCTGATAGGAGAGCCTACTAGTACAAGCACTTTGGAAAACAGGCAATACTATGAAAAGCTACACTTCTACCTGCCCAACAATTTCACTATTAGGCAAGGTTCTTGAAAACCTCTTTCATTTGGATACCAGAAGACATGTGTAATAATATTCATAGCAGAATTATTTATGAGAAGAAAGACAGGAAACAATCCAAATGTCCATCATAATAAAATGAACCCTTAAAGGATTAAAAAATAGTCAAACACCTGAAACACAAGGAAAATTGAATGAACTAGTTATGTGCATTGACATAAATGAATTTCAAAAATACAATGAGGACCAGAAAAGGTCAAGAAGAATGAACATAGTGTGACTGCATTTGCACAAAGTTCAAAATCAACGAAAATCCCTAATATATTAAGGGATCACATAGGGTAAAACAATAAAGAAAGAAAGGAAATGTTTTACACAAAATGCAGGATACTAGGTAGGTGGGAGAAGGACAATTACAGTCCTGAAGTATTGGTAAAATTTTATTTCTTGGCATGAGAGGTAGGATTCACAAAAGATCGTTTCATTATTGTGCATTACCAAACATGTACGTTCTCAAACATTTCTATCTGCTATATTTCACAATTAAAATTTTAAAACAACAGAAAAAACCTTTAAATTTATACAAATATTCACTAATTTAAGTAAAAACTATTATACTAAAAATTTCATTCATGGGAAATAAGAGTTTAAAGAAAACTAGACTGTATTGGAAAGTTAGCTAATCAAAATCCAACATCCGTTCATGGGAAAAAAACAACAACAACAAAAAAAAAAACCTGAAGAAAACAGATATAAAAGGATCTTATGTCAATCTAATAAAAACCATTTATGTCAAACTTCCCACCAATATCTCTTTTACTGAATGAGAAAAAAACTGAAAGCCTTTCTTCTAAAATCAGGAACAAGACAAGGATGTCCACTATCACCACTACTGTTCAACACGGTACTCAAAACTTCAGCCAGGGTAATTGGGCAAGAGAAAGAAATAAAAGGGATATATATAGGAAAGGAAAAAGTCAAACTATCCTTATTCACAGATGACATGACCCTTTACACAGAAGACCTAAAATATTCCACCAAAAGATTCCTAGAAATAGATTAGCAAGGTAGCAGGTTAAAAAAAAAAAAATCAACAATCCTCCTATAGACCAGTAATGAACCCACTGAGAAAGAAAATAGGGAAACAATGCCATTCACAATAGCCTCAAGAAAAATTAAATACATAGGAATTAACCTCAAGAAAAATTAAACACATAGGAATTAACTTCACAAAGGAAGTGAAAGACCTCTATAATAAAAACTATAGTACTTTTTAAAGAGGAGATCAAAGAGAACATGATAAATGCAAAAATATCCCCTATTCTTGGATAGGCAGAACCAAAACCTGTCAGAATGGCCCTTAACTCCAATTCCAAATTAATACAGATTTAATGCAATCCCAATCAAAATACTAACAGTGTTCCTCACAGAACAAGAGAAAACAATCCTAAAACTCATATGGAACTGGAAGAGACTCAGAATAGCAAAGGCAATCCTGAGCAACAAGAACAAAGTAGGAAGGGTCACAGTTCTCGATTTCAAGCTATATTACAAAGCTACAGTGATAAAAAGACATATGGATCAGTGAAACAAAACAGGAGGCCACAGAAACAACCAATGATACATTCAATGGCCTGATCTTTGATGAAGTGGCCAAAAACATACTCTAGAAGAAAGACAGCCTCTTTACCAAATGGTGCTGGGAAAACTGGTTATAAACATGCACAAGATTGACTGTAGACCCCTATCTCTCACCATGTATTAAACTAAGCTTCTATACAGCAAAGAAAACAATGAAGAGGCAACACACAAAATGGGGAAAATTTTTGCCAGCTACACCTCAAAGGACTAATATCTAAAATATATAAAGAACTCAAAAAAATGAGCCCCCCCAGTATAAAAGACCAAATTGAAAAATGGGCAATTGAAATGAACAGACCCTTCTCAGAAGTACAAATGGCCAATAAGTACACAACAAAAATGGTCAACATATCTGGCCACTGGAGAAATACAGATTAAAACAATACTGAGTTTCCATCTTACTCCAGAAAGAATGACTATCATCAAGAAATCAACTAATAACAAATGCTGGACAGGCTGCAGGGAAAAAGAAACCTACATTGTTGGTGGGAATGTAAAAAGTACAGTCACTACAGAAATCAGTATGGAGACTCCTCAAAATAACTTAAAATAGAATTCCATTCGACCCAGGTATTGCTCTTCTAGGTATCTTCCCAAAAGAGTTAAAGATATCATATTACAGTGATACATGAATATTCATGTTTATAGCAGCACAACTCAAAATGACTAAATCTTGGAAATGGTCTCTATGACCATCAATAGATGAATGGAATTGTATTTATATACAATGAAATACTACTCTGCGATAAAGATAAATCTGAGGCACTTATGGGAAAATGGATGTACTTTCGAAACCATAATGTTTAGTGAAATAAATCAGGTAAGTTTAAATATCACACGGTTTCTCTTATACAAGAAGTTCAAAGTATAAATAAAGAGTAAAATAAAAGGCAGATATATGAAACAGGGAGACAAATCTTTCAAAAGTGGGATGGGAACCAAAGAATTAAGATGTGTTATATACACATACTAGCACCCCATGATGAATGTAATCATTACATACACCAAAATGCACTACTAAAAAAATTTTTAATTTTTTTAAAAAAGAGACTGGTGCAGTTGCTACTTTAGATTCTTTTCATATTAGAACGAAATAATAATGCCCAGTGATATTAGTTTAAAACTTACCTTGCTAAATTGTTGACATATCTGACTCAGGATGCATACTTAGTAAAAAAAAAAAAATATATGAATATGCACTATGATGTAAAGAACACTGACAGGCAATGGGACATATACATCAGTATTTTTGCTTATTCATATATTACACTGCTGTTTTCTGCTCAGAATCTGGATATGTCTAAAGAAATATAACACTTCTCTGCTTGGTAAAAACAAAGGAAAGAAAAGGTAAGTTCAAATAAAAGGAAGAGGCACAGACAAACTGAAAGAATAAAACTATTCTGTGTGGGGGCAAAAACATGTTCACATACACTTAGTCCTACCTTTGTACCAAACAAACACTGAAAGAATGCCAGCACCGGAAAGGACTTCAGGAAGCCATCTACTGTACTGCCAGTTTTGCATCCAATGCAGGAGTCCACTGAACTACATTTGTGACTACATTGCCACAGCATTTGTAATGACTGACAGCTTGATATCTCATGGTTCACTAAGTTCTGCCCTAGACTGAGCCCAAAAACTGCATTCCAATAACTTCTACCCACTCATTCTAATTATGGCCTCTAAATCTACCTGTAATAAGCCTAAAATATCTTCCAGGACTGCCCTTTAAGGATTGAGGTAATCATCATATTGCACATAAGTTTTCGTTTCTCCATAACTAGATGTCTCACAACTATTGAGCCATTTCATTTGTTGGAGTGTTCAAACTTCACCATCCTGCACACTCTCCAGTTTCAGTATCTAGTAATAAGTGAAGCCCAGAATGAAACACTGCCTACAGTACACAGAAACTATTACCTTGCCTTTTCTGGACACTATGCAGTTAAAACAGAGACAGGATTGCATTAACCTGTCTGGTAATCACATGAAACTCTAGATCCAAATTAAATGTACTCTATTGCATAGGGTATGGCCTGCAAAACATTCAGTCAATCTCCTCTGCAACCCAGGCCTGGGACTTTACGTGTATCTTCATCAAATTTTGTATTATTTCAGCATGCTAAAATCTTTTGGGCTCCACTTTTATCTTTCCTGTATTGCTGCACTCATAATTTTGACAATAATAATAATTTTATCCAAGTCATCATAAAAGCACTAAATAGAACAGATGTTTATAGAAAAGGCAATCCATTATTGAATACTATTACTGTTTACATCTAGATGCCTCTCTCCAAAGCCTCATGCATTCACAGGTAGGGCTTTTCAGAGGTGACTGGATTAAGGGCTGCCTAGGGAATTGGCTTCTCAGGATTCAGTCCACAGTACCTAGTCACTTACACATTCAGAGGCCTCTGCTGCCCTGATAGAAAAGGGCCTGGCTACTACTCAAGCTGCCAGTCAAGCATGGCATCATCTACATGGTGCTGGTTTCACAGGCATTGCAGAATGCAAGAGTTGTAAGTCAGGGAGGTTTCCTCCCAGATCTCAGAAGAAGGCCTGGGAAAGTAGGCAGTGTGCCCCTGAGAGGGCACTGTGCAAAGCTTTTCTAGTAAAGCCAGAGGTACAGTGGCAACCCCAGGAAGTGAGAGAGGCCAGAAACACGGAATGTCTGAAGAAAGCCACAAGGAGTGGGCAAGGCCAGTTGAGAGAAACCACAAGGGCTACAATCACCAGTAATACCTCAGGGGTGAGGCCGCTCAAGCCCACTGGAGTTCACATCTCCTCCAGCCACAACTTGCTCAGGTGCTCCACATGGGAGGTACAAAATTCAATGTTTGCCCTGCTGAGATTCAGTTTTGCTTTGGTCCCATTGGTTTCTATCCCATTTCTCCCTACTAGAATGGGAATGTTTACCCTGTGGTTTTGTATGTCAGTGCTGTTTAACTTTCTAATTTTTACAGGGGGAGACATTGGACTTGGACTTTTTAACAATGCTATAACTGTTAAAACTTTGGTGACTCTTACAGCTGAACTAAATAGATTTTGCATAAAGAGACTGGCATGAGTCTCTAGAAGGGTAGAATGTCATGGTTTGTATCTAAATATCCCCCCAAAGCCTCATGAGCTCATAGGTGGGGCTACTGGAAATTAATGGATGATGGGAGCATAATAGTTTACCTCCTGTTAGCAGACAGGGTTGGTGGGACGAAGCACAGTAAGTCACTGTGAGTGTGACCCAGAAAGGTATCTCTCCCTTCCTAGATCCTCCCTGGGCTCTCTGCCTCCTAGCCCCCATGCCATGAGCAGCTTTTCCTATCATGCCCCTCTGCTATTCTGCCCTGTCTTTCAGCCAGCCAAACATGCAAGGACTGAAACTTACAAAATGTGAGTCAAAATAAACGTCTCCTCCATTAAATTGTAGGCATCAAGTATTGTGTCCCAGAAAGGAAGAAAGTAAGACAAACATCTTTTGAGAAAAATTTAGCAGTTTTTCCAGCTACTAGTATACCTATCATCTGACCTGCCTTTCTGTGTCATGTACACCAAACCAGACTGGTAAATATCTTGCTTAGATTTTTAACTACTACAGTTAAAGCTCAATACTGATGCAAGGGTCTCACTCACTATTAAAAAAGAAAAATGAGGTTAGCTTGAAGCATGACTTGTTCTTGGTAAGCCCATGCTGTTACTAGACATCCCAACTTATGCTCAAAAATAAATGAAACAGAAGATTTAAAAGAAAGTCAATGCTAAAAGGTCACTGAGATTCAAAGATCACAATTTGTCTATAATCTGAGTTTAGCAGCAATGCTTTTTATATTGAACAAATGTCCAAAGACCTTTCCTATCACTGAACAAAACTTGAGGTATTAAATGGTGAACTCTCCCTGCTCACAGTTTATCAAAGGAAAGGCCCCTACTTGTCTTTTTTTTTTTCTGCTCTCCCAGTTTCTTTTCCTCGAGGGTTAGTATAAGGTAGGGAGGGGAATCAGACAATGACTCTCTTTTACAAACTCTTTTGAGCTCTACAACATGATGCAAGATCTATATAAATATAAACTCCCATGATATTGTCCCTAGAAATGAGCTTTCTAAGATTCAATCTACTTTTTCTACAAGAAACAGTACCTCCAGATTATCTATATAGAATCTTGACAATATACTTACATTAGTTTCAATGCTAAAATGAAATAGAACATTTCTAGTATAAACAAACAGAACCTGATTTGTATATAGACTGCTGTATTTTACAGAGCCCCTAAGTCCTGGATTCCAAATTAGTGCACTGAACACCATATCTAAATAGGTGTTTGTCCTTAAAATAACAATAAAAACAACATTTGAGAATGATTTTGATGTTTGTGGGTAGGATCCTGTGAAATAATGTGAAAAAGGGAGATTAACAGAAAACTGAAGGTCAAATTAAGCAAAGCAACAAATTTAATTTCAAGGAGCAATCTGGTAAAATTAACAGATTTTCTGTCAAATTCCTATTGGAAAAGGAAAATGTATTAAAGTAATAAAAGGATTTATCCAAAATATGGAAGTTCTTCTTTCCTTTCAATATCCCCTGAGGAATGGGAGGTGTTTATACATTCATTATAGGAACTAACTGAGGGAAGTGGTAAAAGCCAAACAAATTTCTCATTTGTAGAAAAGATCAATGGAAAACATGTATACCAGACAAAAAGGTGAAAAAAAAATGAAAATAAAAGGAACTTATAAAAAATAATAAGGAAAGAATATAGCTCAGCCTGAAATAAAGGCACTGTTTGCTGTCACTTTATCATGTATTTTAAAAATTCTGAAGGGGTGGCAAACTACAGCAATGGTTCAATCCAGACTGAGACCTGTTTTTGTATAATGACAACCTAAGAATGGTTACATTTTCAAAGGGGTGGGTATGACAGAGACCACATGTGGCCTAAAAAGACTAAGCATTTACCATCTGACCCTTTACAGAAAAATTTTGCCACCCCTGGTTTAAGAGGTAAAGGTGGGCAAAATTGGGATAGTAATAAAATAGAAATGGTGGCTAATGGAAAAGAGAATTACAGAACTATTTCAGAACCAGGGAAAGGCTCAGCAACAAAGAAAAGATGCTTTTCCAATCTGGTAAGAAGAAACAATTCTCACTTGTATGTTAAATGGCATTTATAGTAAGCACTGAGCTAAACCAGGAAATGCCTCAAACAAGAGTCCCAAAAAGACAGTGATCTTCACTCAGTCCGATGTACCACTATACCTACTAATTCTAAGAACTATGTGAACAAACCATCACTACTGTTTTCAATAGCACTCAAGGAAAGAAAATTAAATTAGCATCTTCAGTAAAGTCCAACTAAGTGAAACAAAGAGCAGGGGAAGAAAATACGAAACTGCAGAGGCCACAAATACTACTGATTACAGGTGTTTGCAGACTGGCAACAGCAGCAGAGGGCAGAATGCCCAAAGCACAGGAGGGTGTATTCAAGTGAAAAGAAATCACTCTTTAGTAAATACACCAAATTCAAAGCATTTAACAACCATTTATACTGCACCTACTGTGCAGTTATAGTTACATTCGCCTCACTTAATCGTAACAACTGCAAATTATCAATAGGGAAACTGGAAATGAAAGAAGCCTAAAAGCCCAAGATCAAAAAACTATGAGTGGTTAAGACAGTGTTTATTCATTCCAGTAGATAAAGTAACTATCTCAGCATGGCAATTGCAAAATGGTTATATTATGAATAATTTTTCTACTAAACTGAGCTCTCAAAATATTTTAAGATATATGCTAATTTGTTTCATGTATACTACCAGTTTCTTTTTTTATTGAAAAGAAAGTTCTATCCTTTTATTTGTTCGTTTCTTCTTTGTAAGAGAGAGTCTTTTTTGTATGTGAATTGTACTCTATGTAATATTTTGGCCATTCTTTTTAGATTATGATACAGTGTATTAACAATTGTTATTCTCTAATAATTTTGTTATGAAATTTTTTTACTTTTTCATAGAAGAGACCTTTTTATATTTTCTTTATTAATACCTATTTGTATTACATTAAAATAATATTTAAAAACAATTTAATGCAAAACATTAAAAAGATAAAAATAAACCAAGCTCTCTTTTTCCTTCTAATGCAAGGATACTCCTTGCCTCAAGGTTTTCCTTCTTCCCCAGACATCCATGTGGTTTAATCCCTCACCTCCCTGTCTTTTTTCCCCCCACATCTTAAAAAAAAAAAAAGTGGCCAAAAATGGCCAATAAATCACTGCTACAAAAAGAACAATGGGGAAAAAATCCAATGACAACAAAAAGAAGGAAAAACTGTATTATCAGAAATTACAACAGAAAAGATCAATAAAGCCAACAACTGATTCTTTGAAAAGACTCAAATCAACAGAGAGGCTCAATAGAGAAAGAGAGAAAAAGGAAGAGAAAGGAAAAACAGTATCAGGGATGAAAAAGACCAAAAATTCAATGAGGACTATAACTGGGGTGGGGGTGGAGTCCTAAGATAGAACCCTGGGCCTTCTGACTAAGCTATATCTTGAGATCTTTTTTATTTTTTTAAATTTGTTTATTTTGTGTGTGTGTGTGTGTGTGTTTGTGTGTGTGTGTGTGTGTGTGTGTGTGTGTGTGTGTGTGCTGGAGATCAAACTCAGCATTCTACCACTTGAGCTACATCCCAACCCCTTATTTTTTAATTTTGAGAAACAGTCTTGCTAAGTTATCCAGGCTGAGATCAAACTTGTGATTCTCCGGCCCCAGGCTCCCAAAGTGCTGGTATCTTAGTCACTTATCTCATTACTGGGACAAAATACCCAACACCCACAAGATAAGAAGAAAAGTTTACTTCCCTTAGTAGAGGTTTCACTCCATAGTTGGCTGGATCCATGGAAGGACAGCACAGCAGAGGGGCATGGCAGAGGAGAAACCATTCTTGATGAGGCAAGGCAGAAGGCAGCAAACAGCAGCAGCCTCCCTTTCCCTTTTATCTCATCCAGTCTACAAATCTTTTGGGTGATGTCACCCACATCCAGGGTAGACCCTGGATTATTATACCCAGAACTATGCTAAACCAATCTGTGGACTAATTTAGTACCACACACCCTTAATCCCAGTATCACACACCTTAGATCAGTGATCAGAGCTTTCAAGGATACAAACAGCTCCCTGAGGCACAGACGGGTGCTGTAGGTTCACCACCGCTGGTCTAGATCCAACCAGCTCTGAAAAGCCCCACCTATCAGCGTACCAGGCTTTGGGGGAACATGTAGATCTAAGCCATATCAGCTGAGAATATGTACACACTACCATACCCAACAGAGGACTATGATTTAAAAAATAATAAAAGGTTATCAGAAATAATTTTATGCTGGCAAGTTTAAAAAGCTGGGTGAAATGAATAACTTAAAAAAATATATATTAACTACCAAATTTGGCCAACAGAAAAAACAGAATTTGAATGGTACTACAATCGCTAAAGAAACTAAATCAGTTGCTTAAAAAAAAAGTCTCTTAAAGATACCATCAGACTCAGGCAGAATTTTACAATTCATGAACACCTTCAGTGTAAGAATCCAGTAAGTATAGATAAATTTAGTCTCATATTCCTACACAAAGTCATCCAGGATCTAAAAAAATATTCTTAATTCATTTTAAAAGATCATATAACCCTAGAAAATAAAAGTAGGCACTGGGGATTCAGCTCAGTGGTACAGAACAAAACCCTGAGTTCAATCCCTGGCACCCCCTCCCTCAAAAATAAAAAATAACAGTAACAAATTATAATACTGAATAAAAGAAGTCCTGAGTCCTTCTCAATAGACAGAAAAACATTTTTCATCTTTATGTTACTGAAACAGTCCACTCTGAGCCCATTTCTGCCATTTATCCACATGTTAGAATCCTGTCAGATGTCTCAACTGAAGAGAGCCCATGTTCTCAACTCTATGACTCCGACTTGCCCAGAAAGGAACTCCTGCCAATTCTTCAGGAAGCCAAAACCCAGACTCTGAACCAGAAGCTGCTCGTGTTTCTTGTTCTCTGAGTTTCACCTAGTAGTGACACTATTTCTCTTTTATTTCATGGCAAGGTTAATGCCTGGTACTGAAAATACAGCAATATTCTATTGTATACCCTGTATATTAGGTACACAAGTATTCTTTAAATTTCACGTGCATGTTTTAAATACCTATGCACATAAAAAATTTTAAAGAGACTTGGGCATATAGTACACTAGCACTACTTTTTAAAAACAAACGAATAGAATACATGTGCACATTTGCTTGCACATGCACAAAGTACCCCTGGGAGATTAAACAGGAAAAACATCACAGTTATTGCAGCTAGTGAAGATAACTGACTCGTTGCGAACAGGGTAGGAAAGAGATCTTTCACTGTACAACCTTTTAAAGCTTCTGAATTTCTAATACTGTGAATTTCAAAGGCATGAATGCATACATACATAAGTAAATAAATGAATAAATAGAACTACTTCTATGATTTTGCTTTATGATTTCAGTAAATCACAACTCCAAGTCTTTGAAATAGTAATGATACCTTGTAACACTGAGAGAATCAAGTAAGATTTGAAAAAGGCCATTTGAAATACATCAAACACTGTGAATATTTGAAAGGTATAATTACTATTACAGAAAAACATCCATTCCTTCCCTTCTTTTCTTCTCACTCTAAATACAAAGTGCCATTCCTTCTCAATAGTTTATTTAGCAGTTAGGAAAATGGCTTAAACTAATTCATGTGAAGTTATTTAGATTTAACCTAATGAAGCCTGCCACAAGTTCAAAACTAGAATTTTTCAGACAATTTAATTCTCACAAGCAGCTCTAAGTGAATAAAGCCTGACTGTTTATTGCCACTAATTTAACAAAGACCTATAAAGAGACACATCCTAAGCTACCCAACCTTATGGCAAATTTGCTCAATACAGAAATCAGTAAGACAAAGTGCCTATCCTCAGGGATCCCACAGTCTGCTAGTGATCCCAACAGTAAAACGGGACACATAAAAGTTTTTCAAGACCAAGGAAGAACACAGGATATGGTCACCTAACTCGTAGGGACTGTGAAGAAAGCAAGAGGTGCTGAGTTTTGATCTAAGTAAGGGTTCATCAAAGTCTAGAAGGAGTAAAATTTGAACAAGCAGATGAATAGGAACGGACAACAAAGGAGTATCAGGGACAAAAAAGCTAAGAATGTCAAATGATAACAGTGCATTCAAAAAAACTCCAACAGGTTGTAGGGACACAGAGTTTTGCATTTTAAAAATAAACTCTCAAAAGAAATCTTCATTGGCAACTATCATAGAACTGTAAGAAGTTATTTCTAAATAAAGTAGCCTGTCATGGCTAATATTCATATATAATATTTTGGATAAAATAATCCTTATTGGTATTTATTTCCTGTTATCAGAAGAAAAAGGAAAAAATGCAATTATTTTTCCATTATGATCTATGGGGCCGCAGTAGGAATTTACTAAACCTAAGTAGTTTTAAAAGTCTACTATTCTACATATCTAGAATAAGTCAATGCTAAATGACAACAAATACTGTCCTTTCTGATTAGGAAGGCAAAGAGCAGAGAGTAGAAAATGATAGAGAAGGTATTTCTTTGGTTCTTTTTCAAAAAGTAGGTAAAGCTTCCAGAAAGGAGGACATGGAGGTACAGCATTACTCCATTTTAACAAAGAAAAAGACTTCATTGCACCTTTGAAGGATTCATCAGACTGTAATACTGTCCAGGAATCTATCAAAACAGAAAATGATATCACAAATGACACAGAAGTCCAACAGGTAGAATAAGCTGCATATCAATGTTGTCTTCACACTGCACACCAGTATAATTCTCTGAGCAACTCTGAGATATTTATATTACTCAGGAAGAAAAAAGGAACAGCAACTCCAAACAGGAGATGACACTTAAAAAAGGGGAGTAGAGACCATTTCCATAAAGCACATCACAAAGTTCAAAAGGAATAATTTGAGGAATAATTTGAGGATTTTTATAACTCACTCATTAGGCATTACGCCTAATGATTCTACAGGCTCCTCAAACCATCCTAGACAGAAACTAGGATCAGATACAGTGTACATAAAAGGTACTGATAAGAAGGAGTCTTAATGATTGTGCAGCCTGCCCTGTCCAGAGAAACAGCCAATGGCTATTGTGTAGCAGTAACTGTAGCCTTGGGAAGATTAGAAATATTGTTTAGAAAAAAGGGGACTATGGTACTAACAACATAAGGTTTAAGAAATACAATTTTCTATAAAAGAGGTACTCTTTTCAAGTTTTAAAACTAAGTAGACAGTTTCTTCATTATACCTGGCAAAGTCCATAGACTACTGAGACCCCACTTATGAGGGATCTTTCTTGTATCCTCAACTATGCACCTCTAGGTATAAATTTGAAAGGTAAACAGTAATGACTATAACCATCACAAACCCATGCAAAGTCTGTAACATCACTGGAGAAATATATAGCCCCTCAGGAAGGAAGAAAAAAGCATTTCAGAAGCAAAAATAATTCATAATTTAAATTATAATGAATAAATCATAAATGAATGAAAATAGCAACTGAGAAGAAAAGAGAGATAAAGTACATTCAATAAAATCCATGCACTTTCATCCTAGATTAGATATAGAGGCTATAAGTGTATTGTTTCCTATTCCAACAGGAAATAGGAGGTGCAAAAACAAATGCAAAGTTAGGAGCATTTAAGAGTCAGGCTCACTAACAAGACACCCTTATAATACCCAGAAGCAGTAACTAACAGCCTGAAGAGAGAAAAAAAAATTATATTAAAAAAAAGAAACTGATAGAAGAAACCAAAACACAAAGCAGAACAGAGACTTTAAGTGTTTCAGTAAAACAACCACCATACTAGCAGGTCTACAAACATCAGAGCATTATACATGTGTGAAAGACACAGTGGATAAAGTCCTGTCTTAAGGCCTGTGTTCTGGCTCTGCTGCATGACAGCAAGCCATTCAGACGCCCCTTAGCTCACCTTCACCTGGAAAATCAGGATAATACTTCCCTGCCCACCTACCGAACAGAATTGCCAAGAAGAGCCAGAAAGGCAATGTATATAAAAAGGCTATGAAAACTGTTAATACATTATTAATACACTATGAGAAATGTGATATTAAGAATATGCTGTTGGTGCGGTGATGTATGCCTGTAATCCAGCACTCTGGGAGGCCAGGGCAAGAGGATCACAAGTTTGAACCCAAGCTGGGAAACTTGGCAAGATCCTGTCTCAAAATTAAAAACAGAATAAAAGGTTGAGGATCCAGCCTAGTATGAAGCCCCTGGTTCAATCCCAAGTACCACAAAAAAAGAAGTTAAATATAGTCTGTATGTTCTATTTAAGCCAAGGAGGTATGCAATATATTTAAATCAATTTTCATTTAAGTAGCTAAAAATAGCCACTTAAATGAAAAAATAACACTTTTCTTCAACAGAAAATTAACTTACATGGTATCGCATGGTATCCTTTCTCCCAAAATGCTGGATTTTTTTTAACTTAACTACAAGCAAGAGAAAGCTTTAAACCAAGAGAAAGATTTTAGCTGCTCTTCGAAATCTAGAAAGATTATATAGCATTTATTTTGACGGGAAGCATATTTCAAAGTGAGAAAAGATAAAATATTTGTAATAGATATTCATATCTAAAAATATAACATGAAATAATTACTTATTGTGGTCATATTCTAGAGCATTATTTTTTCAAACTATAGGTCACAATTACTAGTAGATTATGAAGACAATTTAGTGAATCACTATCAACATTTTTTGATTAGAATCCACTATACTTAAGAAAGGTAAATATCATTCCAAAGATCCATGATTTACTTAATAATACTGTGCATATGTGCACAAGAGTGCTGGGGAACAATGTTAACTTATTTCTTACATGAGGTGTAGTCCAAAAAATCTCAAAGTCACCAATAAGAAAACCAATAAACAATCACTTGATTTCTAGATGGTAGCTAAGACGTAACAATGTTAAAAAACAGCTAGTGCTCACAGGGACCAAGAGACAAGAAGTCAAGAAGATACACTTGGGAACAGGTTGACAGAATAAAGGGTAGTGTTGTTTTCAAAAAGCCATCCAGGGGTTGGGGATTTAGCTCAGTGGTAGAGCACTTGCCTAGCAAGCACAAGGCCCTAAGTTCGAACCAAACACCCCTCAAAAAATAAAAAGCCATCAGGCATTCTGGTACCCACTAACCATCCTCTCTCTAACCCCCAACCCCTGTGTATGTGTCCTACAGCACAGCAGGGTGACTGAGGCTCATAATAACCCATTATATATTTATGAAGAACTAGAAGAAAGGATTTCAAGGCTACAAAAATTTAAAAAAAGATAAGGAAATAGAAATGCTAATTGTGCTGATTTACAAGTATACACTATACAGTATATGTGTACTGAAATATCACATAATTATTATGTGTAAAACAAAATTTTTAAAGAGATAAGTCATAAGAAAAAATAGAAGGAGGCAGAAAAAGAGTGATTCAGTGCGAGTGTAATTCAACCCATGGTTGCTGGCTTTGGAAATGGAAGAGGACACAAACTGAAGCGCGTAATCTGTTTCTGGAAGCAAAAAAGGCAAAGGAGCAGATTCTCCCCAAGATCCTGAAGAATGGGACACAGCCCTGCTGATACCTTGGAGCCTGACTCAGAGAGATCCATGTTAGACTTCCATCCTACAGAACTACAAGGCAATACATTTAAGATGTCTGAAGACAAAATGAAATTTAAAAAAATCCTCCAAAAAAAGTCACTAAAAAGGTTTTAAAAAAAAAAAAAGGTAAGATCACTTCTCCTAGTAATAAAAAGGACAATTTATAGGTAGGCAACTGGTAAGAAAAACACTGTCCGTCCTAAGGAGAATCTATCTCATCAAACCTCCAGCTTTAGTCCTCAATCTCCTCATCTGATAAAACTATTAAGATCCTCTGCAACCATAATACTCTCTGATTCTAATGCAGTTTACAATAATTAAGTCATGACATGAGTACTCAGTTTATAATTAAAAGCTTCTGTTTGTAATAACTAAAAGTTTATCTTTTAATAGAATTACAAATTAACATCTGTGATAGTTACTCTTGTTTACCAACTTCACTGGCTTGAGAGACATGTTGAAGATTAATAAAGCACACTAGCGGGTGTGTCTGAGTGGGACATGGGGCGAGACCTTGGGGACTATACCTGGTCCCTGGCTCCTTCCTTTCAGGCTCTTCCCCTGCTCTCTGCTTCCTGGCTGCCATGAGTTGAGAGCTGTCCTCCATCATGCCATTATGTTTCCACCTCAGAGCAAGCTGACCGTGGAGTGAAACCTTGGAAACTATTAGCTGAAATAAACACTTCCTCCTTCAAGTTGTGTGTGGCAGGTATTTTGTCCCAGCAACAGAAAACTAATACATCTTAAAAAACAACAGATTTTTCTATAAAAATTGAGGTTTAATGGCTTAATTTTCTGCATGCCTCAGTTTTCCGCACCTAAAAGGTCTAGCTGACCAAGGAAAAATTATCCTCAGGCAAACATGTTACTATGTACCTGCTGGCAACTAAAGAAAGCACATGGAAGGTGCATGGAAGGAGTTACCTAACCACTATATATATAGCTTTTATGGTACCATGCCCCGCTTAAAAGTTAAACTTTAAAAAATTAAATAGCCATTGAGATACACTTGCTTTGTTAAAAACAATTGTAATCAGTAGTAAATGTTTCATAGAATAAAAGATTTGATATTCCTAAAATTTCCTTTTGTCTCTTTCCATAGTAGATTCAACCATTCTGGCATTGTCAGACCCAGGCATTTGATCCCTGAAATCTATGTAGACTCTGAGGCCCATTGTAAAACAGTTTTAAGGAAAAATACTTGAAAGAATTAAATATCTACACACACACACACACACACACACACACACACACACAGAAATGGTGTTTTATCATGTCACATCAAAAGTACAAACCAAGAAGAAGAATCAGCATAATACCTACTTTCTGTTCTCTAGTCCATATTGTCCAGTATATTTCTCTTGTTCCACAGGCCAATATCTGCTTTGGAAAACAGTCTCTAAAATCAAACCACCCTGAATGAAATAGGTATACACAGGCCAGTCCAAATGACCAATGTATAGAAATAGAATAAATTCAAATTCTGTTGAACTCACTTTTTACTGCATTTTTCTTTTGCCAATTCTCACCTACTCTGAAACATGCAGCAAGTAAACTATCAAACAGTTTTACCAGATGCCATCCAAACAGCTGATGTTATATCATAAACACTAAAAATGAAATGATTTTATTTATAAAACGCACTTTGGACATTCATGCTAATTAGATCATATTACTACTTTTCAGTATTTAAAGGGCTAAATAAAACACAGGAGTAGAAAATACATACCAAAAATACACACAACTAAGAAAGAAAGTACCAATCTCTGTAAAACAAGTGTTTTGAAATATTCTCTAAAGAGAAAACTGAGGAAGTAAAGAAGATCCATTCATGCTATAAGGTCCTAAAGTCACTTAAAAATCAAATCACAAAAAAATAAGTTCTGCCAGGCATGATGGTACATGCCTACAGTCCCAGCAGGAAGGATGAGGCAGGAGGATCACCACAAATTTAAGTCCAGCCTAGGCTACATATTGAATTCAAGGCCTGCCTGAATAAATAGAGAGGCTCCATATCCAAAAAAAAAGAAGAGAAAAAAAAAAAAAGTAAGCCTTATAGGAAGATGAAAGAAGGATGCAACTAGGAATAAATAAATAAGATACTGATGAGAGGAAAATTCGATATGACTGTTTTGATAAATGTTTATATTATTACTATGCAATCAAAGAACATCATTTCTTACAAGGAGTGAATAGGAAATTGGACAACGCTGATAGCCACAAAATCCACCTTAGTGAAGCCTAAACATCAGTAAGAAAAACATGTCAGCCTACACAGCTGGAATTTCTAGGAACAATTTTTAATTATATAAAATACTTAATACAGCTAAAATTTTGCAATAATTTTGGATTTTTCTTAATGCACTGAAGTATATGAAAAGCTTTTGTATAAAACTGTAAGGCAAAAAAAAAGAACTGATTTATTACAGATTCCAACTGAAAATATAACAAGATAATTCAAAATAATAGCAGTTTTGATTAATAAAAATCAGTGTTTAGTGTAAAACATAATACTATCACATTAAAAAAAGAAAGCAACAAATACAAAGGGATTCTCATTCTGAAACTTAACAAACTTATTTAAATAGCCAGTATTAAAACAATTTAAGAGAAAAGTCAATTAGACTAGCATTAAAGAAAAAATATTGAAAACACACACAAAATACACAGAACCAGGCAAATAATAATTTTCTATAACATAGTCATGCTGAGAATTAACCTCTAAAAAACAATGAAACCCACTCCCTCAATCAACTCACCCAACATTTTCTGCATCTTCATCACACTCAGCTTTATATTTGCAAGGTCCACACTTGGAGTGTTTTCTGTGAGCTTCTGCCCCTGAACCTTCCTCTTCTGTTTAAAAAGAAAAATTAAACTTTCAACTGAAAGTGAGGATTTCCTTTGCAAACATACTTCATGTTTTCAGTAGTAATTAGCATCACCTTTCTAGGGAAAATGTGCCCAAGTTCTTGAAAAGTCACTTCCAAATGTCTCAATGCTGAGTCCAAAAATGTTGCCAATCCTGAAAACAACATAATCTGTGGTACAAGTATGGTGGCTAACAAAATAATTCCTTAAACTATGCATGCACAAGCAATATAGGAAGTTTGATAACAAATTCGTCTTAAAAGAATTACCATGTAACACTGAATAAGAGGAAAAAATGAGTTACACTGAAGAGTTTGATCCCCAACACAAAAAAAAGCAATAAATTCAATCCTGATTACACTCCTATTGAAATAAATTTGTGTAATTCTGGTTAACAAAATAAACGCTTGAACAAAATATAACTTTTGTCTTTTCCTCACATCAGTGTTACACTTTATTTAGGCTTCCTAACTACATAAAAACTCATAGTTTCACAGTGTTAAAAAACAAACAAACAAACACCTCCAAATTTTAACAAGGAAAGAGATCTCTTTATAGACCTCCCTCTTTTCAGCCAAAAATAAATATCCATAGCAGAAGTGTGTGGGTCTCTTATGACCTGGCAACTAAAGCCAGCAAATACCACTATCCCCCAACTCAGCTTACATCCCACGCTTAGGGGGATCCTACATGTGTGGGTCTCAACTACTGTGGAACCTATCCTGATCATCTCAAACTGGACGGGGAGGTCAGTTCAAATGCCAATTTAAGGATTTCAGCTTACTCAAGAGATTTCCCAGTTTGTTTTCAGGGGCCCCTACAGTAGAACAGAAAGTGGAGAGAGGAGGGCAGGAAGAGAAGGAAAGGGGATGGAAAAAAAGAATTGAAGGGGAGGATATGATAAACACAGAGCTTTTGCAAATTGGAAAGGGACCAAAGAAAGGAACAGGAAGGGAGGAGAAGGGTAGAGGATTTAAAAAAAAAAAAAAAGAAAGAAAGAAAGGAAGTAAAATGTATTAAAATGTATTATGCACATGTACCAACTCCCCACAATAATTGTAATCATTATGTACTGCAAGTATATGGTTTTTTTTTAAGTATATGTTAATTTAAAAAAGAAAATACATAGATCTACAATACCACTTTGGTAATGCTTCAAATCTTCCAATGCTTGGTGTTAGCTGCACTTAAAGTAGAAATCTTCCCCTAAACTCTCATGAATAATCCCAGATTCCAGAGATCATAATCCTGAGTAATTCTGAGACCACAGAAACATCATGGGATCTAGCATTACTAGCATCACCACAAGCTCACTAAGGTTTGTTTATTAATCCAATCAAACCACCTAGTCTTTCTAACTCATACTCCTAAAACAATGACCAAACTATATCCTCAGGGGAAGACATCCACTACTGTATTATATTAGCAAATCTTGACATGACATCAGTTCTCACCTCTTTATCATAGGAACAATGACAGTTTCCTCACTGAGTATCAGGCTACAGGGGCTAGACCATATGAACTCTTAAAATCCTTCCTAGCTCTAAGATCTAGAATTCATGATCCAATCCTTCACACATTATGAAGCTCCTGCTTGTACATGTCCATTTAAATCAAATTCTATTGTTCAAGGGCTTTAATCATTTTCTTTTAAGCTGAAACTGCATTCTGTGAACTTTTCCTCATGATTGTTCTATTTTCTAGATAACCTCCAAAGTCCCTTCCAATCTGAAATTTTAGAAATCTATGAAATGTAGAGTGAGGAGTAACTTACAATAAAGGTTTTATATGGAGTCAAAGGATCGTAACTATAGTTTACATATGGAGTGAATTCTCCTAACATGAATGTTCTTTTAGTGTATCCTCACATTACCTAAACATTACTTTGCATACAGTAGATAGTAAGAATTACAGCCTCCTTAGATTATGAAATAGATTAGTCATTCTCAGTTCTGATCGTTTAAACTCTATTACATGCTGTAAGTATTAATTTTTTAAACACCGAGAATAATTAATTCAGGTATTTGTGAAACAAAGTAAAAAAAATGAGAAAATTTTTAAAGTTTAAAATAAACTTTAAATTCCACTAGAGTTGTTCCAAAAGTTTTCCCTTTTCTATGCACAACTCACTCGAGTTATTTTTAACCCTGTGACTTAAAAATGCAACCTTAATTTCATAGAAGCCACAGCATTTCCGCCTTAATCTGACAAGAAACTTTCATTTAAAAAATGCATGAAAGACAGAACGTCTGGGATAGAGGGGGACTGAGGGCGTAGAGATGACAGCCAAGGGTCAAGCAGTTTCTAAGGCAAGAAAGTATTCTAGAATTGACTATGGCAATGAATGTACAACTCTGTGAATATACTAAAAGTTATGAGTTATACATTTTAAACAGGTGAATCACATGGTATGTGTATTACATCTCAAAGATGTTAAAAAGAAAAGTGAAAGAAAAGAAATGCCTTTAAGAAGTATTTGCAACTTACCTCCTTCTCCAGATCCAGAGCCATTATCTGAGAAGAAAAACAATGAATATAAACATATTTCCTGGAAATTTCATCTTTTAAACAGGAAAATTTCTCATCAACAATAAAACCATGAAACCCATTATCATATCTTTTTCTCATATTTGTGACATCTAACAGTTTATTCTTATACATCTATTTTTATGTCTCAAAATATGAATAAAGTAATCATCTATATCTCATATTTCTTTGTAGTTCTTTTGGGAAGTATCTAGGTACTTTGCACAGAGTAAAGACTACTAAATATTGTAAATAGCTACATATAAATAATTAATTTTAATTCACTCATTTAAAAGACGCAAGAAAAATTTAATTTTGTTAAAGCTTGAAAGGAATAGTGAATAAGCTGTTTTTATTAGGAAGAGAGGAAAAGAGCTTTGAGTTTTGCTGTAAAAATCTCTTAATGGAATTTGTGAGTAAAAACCAAAAGCCAACAGGTGTAAAAAAAAAAAGCCCCAAGGTTTCTTCTGGAAGGAGAACCTCAGGTTGAAGTTTTCACATTACTAATGAAATTAAATTTTGCTAGGAAATCTGATCAGAAGGAATCTCAGCAAGAAGCCAGCCTAAAAACTAATGTAAAAAGCTTTTTTTTTTAATTTTATTTTAATGGTACCTTTTAGATGTACATAGTGATCATAGGGGATTTGTATCTGTACATGATATATCTTGTTGCTTCTTTTTTTCCGTTCCCCTCCCCTCCCTTCACCCCCTCCTCCCTCCTTATTTACAAAAGCTTTGTTTCCATTTTCTCCTTACATTTCTTATTTCTCTTGTCCCTCTGTTCCTTTCCCCCTCCCCCTCTGGTATTCCCTTTTCCATTTGAACACTTTCTTCCCTTTCCCAATATAATACATTTTAGTCTTTATTTACACTTTCAGTTTCTCACACCAGAGAAACAATGCAGTATTTAAACATGTGTGTCTGATTTATTTCACTTAAGAGTATGGTCTCAAAATGCATCCATTTACCTAGAAATATCTCAAGCTTATCATTCTTTATGGCAGAGTAGTACCACATTTTCTTTATCCATTCTTCGTTGATAAGCATTTTGGCTGTTTCCAAAATTTAGCTATTACAAACTGTGCTGCTATAAACATGAGTATGTATGTGTTGCTGTGGTCTGATGCTTTTAATTCTTTTGGGAAGATAACCAAAAAGGGGAATAGCTGGGTCAAATGGAACCTCTAGTCCTAGTTCCCTGAGGAATCCCCACACTGATTTCCATAGTGGCTCCACCCACCAGTCTATACTCCCACCTACAGTGGAGAAATGTTCCTTTTTCTCCACAGCCTCTCCAGCATTTGTTACTGGCTGATTTGTTGATAATAGCCATTCTTTCTGGAGTGAGATGGAATCTCAGGGTTGTTTTAATTTGCATCTCTTGAATGACCAGTGATGTTGAACATTTTTTTCATATGTCTATCTGCTGTTTCTACTTCTTCTTCATCTGAGAAGTGTCTATTCATTTCAGATGCCCACTTTTGGATTGGGTCTTTAAATCTGGGGGATCTGATTTTTTTGAATTCTTTACATATTCGAGATGTTAATCCTTTGTCGGAGAAACAGCTGGCAAAAATATTTTCCCACTCTGTGGGTTGTCTCTTCGCTCTGTTGGTGGTTTCTTTTGCTATGCAAAAGCTTTTTTAATAAGATTAGATCCCAGTTGTTGATTCTGTGTGATGTTTCCTGGGCAAAAAGTTTATTTTATAATGTTAAAAGAACCAACTATTGCAAAGAACATGTTGACTCATCAGCATTAAGTTTAAAAAAAAAAAAAAAAAAACAAGATGGCCAGTGAAGAATCTGACACTTTGACCAGCACGTTCTAGATACCCTGCTCCAATCTTCAAATAGTTCTCTGAAGTGGAAGACACACAACATCCAGAGCAGTACTGCTCCCTTCCCTTCAGGCTCCTTTAGACAATAAGTTTCAGATATGGTGGGAACAGGAGTAATTAGAAATATATATATATTTATATTCATAAATATTTATATAAAAGTATATGTTTATAAATATATAATAATATGTAACATATATATAAAATACCCAGTTGCAAAATTCTTCATGGGCCATTATGAAAGTCTTCAATTGTGTTCAATTTTGATTTGTCAACCATAAAATGACATTTCTCTAAGTAAGGAAAAAAAGAAAGAAAAAAAAAACCAAGGAAAGAAACAAAGGAATTCAATTTCAGTGTTTTTAAGATTGAACTTTGAGGCAAGCAAACACTTCTTTCTTCCTTCTATTCCACATCTACTAACAGGGTACATATTAAGTGCCAGACACCATGATAAATGTCAAGAATAAAATGACAACGAAGACACAGTTCCAGTGCATAGATATTTATTCCCAGTCTTTTTTCCAACCCATGTCCAATTTCAGTCAACATAAAAATCTCACCTCTTCCTTGGTCATTGAAAATTCCTAAATTAACTAAATGCTACGACCACTCTGACGAGGAGAGTTCTTCTTATATTTTGTACACAGCAGACAATACACATGTCTGTCTCAGCCCACAGACTCCATCCCAACCCTCAGATTATGGTACACTACCCCAGGAAGGACAGATTGCCTTTTTTGGTTAAAAAAAATCACTGATCTGGGAAGGAGGCAGGTGTGACAGATAAATAAACACAGTATTCTACATGCATAAAGACAAATGGTACGAAAAAACTGTCCTGAGATGGCATAAAGAAAATTTTCAGAGAAAAAGTTTAAGTCCAATCTTACAGTATAAGGAAGAAGTTTTCAAGTAAGTAAAGCAGAATAATATTTCTAACTCATGAAACAGGAACTGTAAGAGACCAAGTGACATAAAAAAACTCTGGCCTACTCAGCAAATAATAAAATCAATATAGCATTGTATAGCTTAGCTTTTGCAATCTTTACTTAATAGCCTCAGGAGATGATATCCATTTAATGATTTAGGAAACTGGTGCTCAAAGAGGCTAAGTGACTTATCCAAGGATACGGTAACTTCAAAGTCAGGTCTTCTATCCCTGGTGCAATGCCCTTTCCAAGATACCATTCTGCCTGCTAAAGTTTAACATTCACAGCCTTATCAAAATGCTCGGTGTCTTAAACACCTGTTCCTCATAAATGATGCATAATTAATTTGAGACCAGAAAGAACTCTAAGCTACGTGTGGTGCTGCACACCTCTAATTACACTCATTCTGAGCCCGGGGCAGGAGGATCACAAGTTCAAGGCCAGCCTGGGCAATTCAGGGAGAACTTGTCTCAAAATTAAAACTTCAAACTCCTAGCCAATCTTACCAAAAAACGAAAGAAAAGACTGAAATCCATACAATTAGAAATGAAAAAGGCAAAATCACAATGAATTCTGCTGAAATTCAGAACATCATGGGTAACTGGTTTGAGAACCTGTACTCTAATAAAATGGAAAATTCAGAGGAAATGGAAAGATTCCTAGATACATATGAACTACCAAAACTGAACCAAAAAGATATAAAAATCCTGAATAATCCAATATTAGTCAATGAAATTTAAGAAGTAATTTTAAAAACTGCCAACTAAGAAAATCCCAGGTCACAACAGATTCACCGCCAAATTTTACAAGAATTTTAGAGAAGGTCTAATGCCAATATTCCTCAAACTCTTTAATGAAACCAAAACAGAAGCAGTATTCCCAAAGTGATGGCAAGCATTACCATGATCCCAAAAACAGAAAAGGACCCAACCAAAAAAGAAAACTACAGGCCAATCTTTTTAATGAACATAGATGCAAAAATCATCAATAAGATACTGGCAAACAGAATATAGTAAATCATCGAAAAGATTATACATCATGACAAAGTAGGATTCATTCTAGGAATGCAGGGATGGTTCAATATACACCACATAAACAGAATCAGGGATAAAAATCACATGACCATCTCAACAGAAGCAGAAAAGAGAGTTGACAAAATCCAACATCCATTCATGACAAAAAAAAAACTCTGAAGAAAATAGGTCTAGAAGGTCCTTATCTCACTCTGATAAAAGCCATTTTTGATAAATCTACTGCCAACACAATATGAAATGGGAAAAGCTGAAAGCTTTCCCTCCAAAATCAAGAACAAGACCAGAATGTCCTCTGTTGCCACTCCTGTTCAATGCAGTTCTCAAAACTTAGAGTAATTAGACATGAGAAAGAAATAAAAGGAATATGGGTAGGAAAGAAGTCAAATTATCATTATTTGCAGATGACATGATACTCTACACAGAAGACCCCATAACACCATCAAAAGACTCCTAGAAGTAAAATCAATTCAATAGCAGGATACAAAGTCAACACTCAAAAATGAACAGTGTTCTTGTACACCAATAATAAACTCGCTAAACTTGTTGCAAATAGGGGTGGGTGAATGGAAGGGAGGGGAGGGGAAGGG
>PVJO010003712.1:0-119337 GCA_004026905.1 Hystrix cristata | reverse complement strand
AATTGTGGAGAATCCTAAAAAGGTACTTAAACTAATTTGAAATATATCCGTATTTACATAACATGACTGCGTTTTTCTGATAACCCTTAGAATGTTAATAGCATGTGCCTAATAAGTACAAAAAATATTGACAAATACCATTAGTTAATACATTGTTTAACACATGATATTGATGTTTGAGGGTTATCAGAAAATAATGTGTTTTTTTTACATTAAAATATCTATTTAACTGGATTGATGTTGTGCTCTTAGGATAAAGTATGAAGTTTTTCCAACTGAATTAGCTGCAAGTAATAATGGTGGAGAAACGAAAGAACATTTTAAACTAAGAAATCTACAGGTTAATGGTATTCACAGTATAGATCATATTACAGTCTCTTGTATCTTTGCACTATTTTAGGATTACAGTATATGTATTACCCTTCAAAAAGGTAAGTTTGACCTTTTGGTTTTATATCTGTATCTCCGACCACATTAAACACAGTTGACCTGTATGTAACAGGGTAACTATTTGTTGAACAAGTGAATGAGGAAATGAGGAAAACACACTATCAAATATTTGGCCCAAGAAAACTACGACCCTGTCTATGATTTGGGGCTCTATCACTTAACAACTAGACACAGCCAGAGCAGACAATTGAGATCAAGGGCCAAGAGGTAATTTCATATTATTTCAGTCAGAAAAACAATATAGAAGCTGTTTCCTTAACAATTACTATGGTAGGAAAAATCATTAAATATAAAATGTTTTTATAATATCTCTTCTGTTTTTTCCCCTTAAGTCTAACCTCTGAATCTAAAAATAGACTTCTAAAAAGTGCAACATTCTTTGCATCAATAACAAGGTGGGCTTTGAGTCACAATGAAATGAATGTTCTTTCCCATTTGGAGAAAGTCAGTAAAAAATGAGTAGAGAATTGGTAATAAGTGACATAACAATGAGTTTGTCTAGGCGAGTATGTGGGCAGACTTGTCATAAGAACGTACTTAAACTTCTAAGTGCCAATTTTCTTTTCAAACAAGTAACTGACTTACAAACGTGGTCACCTCTGTTCTCACTGCCACTCCTTGTCCAAAACGTGCTATTCTGCATCTCCAGGGAAGACTTGAGGGCTGAGCCTGAGCCCACCAGGACCCCGAGATCAGTCTCGACGGGGGTTCTCTTGTCCCCTGACAGGTAAAGTGCTGCAAACAAAGTCACCCATTGTGGAGGAGTTCATAGTGACAGTCGGAGGGGGTCTGGGCCGAAAACTGCCAGAGAGGGACTAGAAGGATACAATTTTACTTAAAGAGGTAAATGGAACCAAATTCAGCCACAAGAAGGGCCTGTTTCATCCTCAGGGACAAATTCTGAAGGTGACTCTGTGGCTTGGCGGCCATCCCTGGGACAAGTAGGAGCCACGTGCTGAAGACATTAGGGCCACATGAGGGCAACGCCTGGTCACCAAGCTGATGCTGGAAGGGAAACTCTGAGAAAGAGTGGAGAAATGCTAATTCTGATCAATTTCCCCCAAATTCTTACTATGGAAATCCAGGTCAGTGAGCCGATACTTTTGTTGCGGTCCTTCTAGCCACTGTTCTCGTCTACTTGGACTGATAAAATGCAAATAAAAGATGAAGTCTAAAGGAGCAGGACAGTTTTGTAGATATTCCAGTAGCTTCTAAACTGGGTGTGATGGAGCACGCCCGTAATCCCTACACTCTTGGAGGGTGAGACGGGAGGATTGCA
Source organism: Hystrix cristata (assembly GCA_004026905.1). Lineage (NCBI taxonomy): Eukaryota > Metazoa > Chordata > Mammalia > Rodentia > Hystricidae > Hystrix > Hystrix cristata. The sequence goes on along the minus strand of PVJO010003712.1, from coordinate 117,608 downwards.
AATTTGAGCCCAGCATGGGCAATTTAATGATTTAATGAGACATTCTCACGAAATAAAAAATATAGGCTGGGGATGTAGCTCAGTGCAAAGGCTTTGGGTGACCCACCCGTAAGCGATGGGTGGTGGCATGGCACGGCTTTGATGTACTGATTCTTGCAAGGCCTACATGGTAGAGTGGCTGGAAGTCACAGATTGATCTCCTGTGACTACAGTCAGCCATTTCCATTTCCCCTGCATACTAGGTTTTCCTGTTTGTTCGGGTACTAGTTTGAAAGCATAGCTTTACTGAATCGGATCACCCAGTTGATGGCTTCCAGCTAAGACTCTCTCTGAGCACTGATGTTGGCTGGAAAGAAAGAGTGGCCTGTTCAAAGTGACATCTTGTTCTGGAGGCAGCCCATAGCCAGTAACTGATCCATGATTTGTTAAAAAGGCTCAGTGGCAGACTCAAGGTGGGACACGATGGAGGGTAGTCCCTGCTGCAGATATCCTAATAGGAGCGGCTGAGGCTGCTCTTCAGATGCATCACAGCTCAATTTCCCCATTTCTCTAATTCATCGCCTTCTGCTTCCCCCAGGTATTGATACCAAGAGCCATCCTAATGAATCTCACGCAGGCCAAGTTCCGTCCTGGAGTGTGCATTCCATGGAATGATGCAGGACAGTCAGGAAGCACAGACGGACCAGAAAAGGAGATTGAAATACAGGAGCTTGAGAGTTGTGTCACCACACACATTTGTGAGACCACAAATTCAACAGACAGACTATACAGATTCACACCCTGGCCATATCCATTCCAAGCTCTATCATTTTGTTTCGAGTTACCTAACCTCCGTGAGCCTCAGTTTCCACACCTGCAACATACACATTTAGCGACACCCAATCAGTTACTTAAGAGGAGGGTTACACAATTTTACCATTGAAAATAATCTGGAAATTTCCTGGGTGTAGTAGGAACTATAATTTCTTAATGAAATGAATTAATGGAAGAGAGTAGAAGAAATCTGATTTTTCTGTCCCACTTTGTCCTCTGTTTTCCAGGCACAATTGTCCCAGGCACAATTTGTTTTCTGTTTCTATTTCTACCTTTTTAAAAGTCATTAGCCCTACGTGTTCAGCTAATATACTTCCCTTTGATTAACATGAAGGCGTGAAGATGGCGGAGGGTGTTGCTATTGAGAAATTCTTATTGAAGGACACAATAGAAAATGCTTATTCTCTGAGTTTACAGTAACACTGTTTCTATTTCCTCATAATTTTTCTTTTCCATAGAAGGAAGTATAATGACTACTAACATGCCTTGGGAAAAGAATCAGTGTGTTCCTTCAATGTGACGGAGCAACAGCTCCATAAAATGGCAGTGCCGTGGTTTGGATATGGTGTGGTTTGAGTGCGTCTGGAAGGCTCTACGTGCTAGAAGGCTTGTTTCCGCAGTGCGGCGACATGAGGTGTGGGACCTTTAAGAGGTGGAGCCTGGTGGGCCGTCATTAGGGGAACTGCCCTAAAAGGGAGTGATATTGGTCGGGAGGAACGAGTTAGTTATTTTCTGAAGAGCCGATTATGATCAGACTGCATACCCGCTCTCTGAATCATAGGCTGGCTTCCTGTCTCACCATGTGATCTCTCCCCCTTCCATGTGATCCTGACACGCTGTGATCTGTCATCGTTTGATGCAGCCCCAGGGTCCTCGACCAGACCAGGTGCCATATTGTTGAGACTTTCAGCCTCCAAGTCTGTGGACTGAATTAATCTATTTTCTTTACAAATTATCCCAGCCTTGGATATTTAGCTACCGCAATGGAACATTAAGTAATATGATCACTTATTTAAGAAAAGATCATGTCTTCTACCTGCACTAATAATTCTTGATTAGAGACAATTGTGCCACCAAATGTTCCCAAGGGGACACTTGTTAATACCTGGAGACCTTTTTGGGTTGTCATGAGCAGGGAGAAGTTGCTGCTGGACGTAGCAGGTAGAAGAGAGGGATCTGCTAAGGATCCGCTAAGGATCCTGCAAGGCACAGGACAGCCTCTGCAGAACAGAGAACTATCCTGCCCCAAATGTCAGTAGTGCTGACACTAAGAAAACCTGACCTCCATGTAGGGCCACGTAACTTAGGTTTGCTCCCTATAAATGTGGACCAAAATCGATCCAGTTTTCATGACCATATTTTAAAACCAGAGACAATTAAAAACATATTGAACGTAATTATGTTTGGTGTAATTTTGACTATCAGAATGCTAATGGCAGAGTTGTCTCTGCCAAGTTGTACAGGTTTTCTATCTTCTTCATTTCCTTCAGTGCAAGTTAATAAGTTGAATGGTTGATTCTAATCTGCTATATTCTACATAAGTAGAAAGTCGAATCCATTTGAGTCGTGTGAGATGCATGTTGGAATGGTCAGAGGGCCTTGCCGGACCTAATAGTGTTGCATGTGCAGTATGAAATATTAAGAACATCTGAAATGTCAAGAAGCAAATACTTTCAAAAGACAAGCATCAAGTCTTATTATGTCTTTTATAATGCTAATCATGTATTGCTACTTTTTTTTTTTTTTTTTTTTTTTGGTGTCAGGGATCAAACTCAGGGCCTTGTGCTTGCCAGGCAAGCACTCTAACCACTGAGCTAAATCCCCAGCCCCATAGTGCTACTTCTAAATTGATGCTATAATTTGAGATGGCTGAATAGAAAGGACAGGGGGATGTACTAACATGGTCAGAGGAGATCTATAAAATCTTTGCAAACACTTCCTTCCTGAGTCAGCCTTGAGACAAGGCATTTTGGTTCCATAATGTCCCTGAACATAATTAATGCTTCATAAAATTATCTCATAATTCAAAAACCCATTTGGTCTCTCTGTCTTCTCTAGCTAAGAGACATAAACAGGGTTTGGTGGTCGAAACTTGGTCTCTCGGTGCCAGGAACAGAAGGCACGGTAAATTCAGCAGTGATGTTTGAATTCAGAGAGACCGAAGAGTATTTAATCAAATAAAACCTTAGCATTTGGAAAATGTGAAAAATGAGATCTCTATACCATTTTATTTTAATCAAAGTTTAATAGCGAATTTTCCCCTGAAATTTAAGAGAAGCCAGTCAAGGGCTTGAAACAAGGTGGGGGGAAGTAAGATGACTAGATTTTCATTTTCTAAAATTACAGTGACAACCATAAGAGGAAAAATTGAAGGGAAACAAACTAGAGGCAGAGGGATAAGGTGTGAAGGTATTCCAAACTCTGACAGCTGCAGTGTGTAATGGGAAAAAAAAAGGACTGGATAGGATATTCAGTATAGAATTTGAGTGTATAGGTCTTGTCCATAAGTCAAATGTAGAAAGTAGAGAATGCAGATGGGGGCGGAATACAGGAAGTGCACGGTGTCTCCAAGAGACTGAGATTAGCTGAAGAGGCGACCATTAATGCCACAAATTATAGAAATCAAGATCAGCCTGAGGACTCAGGGGAAAATGACAAGTTGAAATGAGATGTTGATGTATTGGTGACTATGGAAACCCTGAGAAGAGATAATAAAGAAATTCATTCAATAAGCAGTTTTGCTGCTTAGTAAAAATGGCTGGGATAGAAAATTTTGAAGTCATTGGGATATAGGGGTGAATAAAGGCAAAAAATATCAACTGAAATATCAGGCTCTTGAACTATTACAAAACTGAGACTCTACTCTCCTAATCTTACTACAATCCTGCATAAGACCAGTGATGTTATCCTTACAGGAACACTAAGAAAACATAAATCTGTGCATTGAGCTGCATTTCCTCTTCAAATTCTAGATACATTTTCAATTGGCATATATCTTTACAGTTTTAAATGCTAAATGTAACTATTTTGCTTGCATTTAATAAGTCATATTTTATCTCCTCCCTCATCGTAAATGTTTTCTATAATATCTTCTTGTAATTATTCCTATCTACAACTTACAATTAATCTAATTAATTTTAGTACAGAAATGCTTACAATGTTGAAGAAAGTAAGCAAGTTACTTGGCAGACTTGATACTCTCAGGTTGTTTGTTTGAGAATACTCCTGAGAGAATCCAAATGTGGTGGGTGGGCAGTGGCCAGGGACAGAGTCTGGAAAGTTGGCCTACAGTCCGACTGAAATCCACTTGGAAGGAAGAACATCAACCCGTGTAAAAGTTAGTGCCTCTGCATGAATGGAAATCAATTGAACTGATTTCTGAGGTACTTGTTCCTTTACTGCCATTTCAAAACTCAATACCATGTAAAGTTCTAGAATAAGGTCATCACAAAGATCAACAGAAAAAAATAAAGTTTTACTTAACGCATGAAGATTACAGATTTGCAAAAGCATTTAATTACACAAGTTTTCAGTTAAATTTTAAGTTTTAATTTAACCATAAATCTATAATGTGCACATAGTCTTGTGCTTCCCAGTACTAAGAAATCTATTCTTCCACTGATGTGTGAAAGATTTAAATGACCAGCAACTCCAAACACTAATAGCTTTGTTCTTTTTTCCCTCATGAAGCTGCACCATATATTGTTATTGCCCAAAGGACTGTTTTTAAACATATTTAAGAACTAAACACTAAAATTCTACTAAATCATATGCCAACATGATAACATGTCTTCAATAAACATGCTCACCAAATTACCACAATAAAACTTTCCTTAGTCCATTAAAAATAAGAAGCAATAATTAAAATTCACATGAAGAACTGTATTTGTATAAAAATTTTAAAAAATATCTGCTTATAGGTGGCAATATTTTTAAATAATCAGTTGAAGTGCTGAGCTTACATTTATAACAATTTCAGGCTCACCAAATTATTTTTAGGTATCACTGTTTTATGGTTTTTAAATCAAAGTTGTAAACATATAACATAAACACATATGTGTGTGTGTGTGTTTGATTTACAAAAAATATAAAAAGCAAAGGAGAAAAGATGTCCTTTGATCATTTCTATAGAAAGCAGTAATATCAACTAAACATTAGGATAAATTTACACAACCAGAAGATAGATTCTTCTGGAAACATATGTGTCATTAAGACCTAGATAGGAATATATTCTCTTCATATCTCCTTGGGATGTTATCTGTTGTTATGGTATAGATTAAAGGTGTCCTCCCAAAAGTCTTGGGAGTTCAAGAATCTTTTGTTAAGTGACTAAATCGAGGGGTGCTATATTCATGTGTGGATTCATTCTTTGATAAGTTCATAGCTGAATCTGCTGCTAGGAGGCAGATCATGCTCAGAGGAAGCAGGTCACTGGAGGCAAGCTTTTAAAAGAGGTATCTTTCCTCTGGCTCTCTTTCCTGCTTGCTGCTTCTTGGCTGCCATGTGAGCAGCTTCCCTCCATCACATCCTTCTGTTGTGACGCTTGTTCCTTCAAACCAGCTGACCATGGACTGAAACCTCTGAAACCATGAGCCAAATTAAACCTCGCCTCCTCTCAGTTGTGAGTGTCCAGTATTTTGTACCAGCAACATAAAAGTGACTAATACACCTAGAAAATGGAGAGTTACCATTACCAGCCCAAAACATCTGCTGCCAGGATTGGGCCATGTGGAGGTGGCCAGATGTTCAAGTGAAGAGCATAATTGCTGCTCTCTCCAGCCTAATGTAATGGGTGCCTTGTCTTTTACCTTAGCCAGAACTGCTTAAGAAGACCCTCTTCTTAGATGGAGCGTGATTCTCTTCCTCATAGAACAAATATGAGGTCTATTGGAAAGAATTATGTCAAAACACTATCCCTTGCTCCTTCAGCACTGCAGGGCACTATAGTCTTTTTCTTTTCTTGAGTTCAATCTATAAATCCGACACCTGTTACCTTCTGCTGAAGGATGGCAGTAGGGAGGAAGAGGAGAAATACACCAGGAAAACACTAAAAACCCTTGATGGGAAGCTAGTTCTGGGTGAGTCATGTGACACACTTTAAATCTATGACCACATTTAATCTTCATAAAAACCCAGTGAGATAAGCATCATCTCCATTTTACACATGAAGAAAACTAAAGCTATAAAAGTTAAGTAGCATATCATGTTTATCTATTAACATAGAGTTCGGCAGATAGTCAAAACCTAGACCATCTGGCACCAAAGTCCACGTTCTGTAAACTGTATTCTTTTACAAACAAATGATTGTCATGATCATATTTTTTAAATGATTTTATCAATTACACACACACACACACGTATTGGCTTATCAAGAGTAACCTACTCAGAATAGATTAGTAGTTTGTACGTTGTTAGTCAAGGATCCCAGTTTACTTGGGGTTTTGTCAAATAAATTTTATATACATTAAAATTTGGGGAAAACAGCCCTCGCGCTGTTCCAAAGATTGTTGAATGAATATGACCGAAACTTGAATGGCTTTGTTTAATTCTTTGCTTTGCCTAAGCCGGAAGCCATGAGCACCGCTAATAAGTGATAAAAGCAGCAGATGGATCCTTCTGTCAACAGTGCTGCAGTACTTAAAATAAACGTCCCATTTCTATCTGAGGCTGTCTGCATCTGTATGTAACACTCAGCTTTATCTCCCAGCCCGGACTTCTTTCAACCTTAATGCATTTGGACTGACTTCAGCTCTTTGGTCAGTTCACAGAGAACTTGGGCCCTGGCTTGCTTCTTGATTTGCTCAGAAACGACAAAAACACTGCTGTCATGTCCGTTCTTGCAGTTTATCTGGGAATGTTTTTCTCTCATTATCTCTAAAACCCATTGCGTTGACTTTCCTAACCCAGGCCGTTGGCGAGCAATCTGTGCTACCCACTGGATCTCAGAAGTTCTGCTCTAGTTATCCCCTGAGAATTATACGACACATTTATTTTCTCCTACTGCCTTTTACTAAGACTCCAGGTGAAATGCTTCCATTTGTTTTTTTGCCAACAAACTTAGATTTAAGAACTGTGCTCAAGCTCTAAGTATACTTTTAATGTGATCTACTCCTTATTTTCTAGGTTTTTACTAACTATTAGATGTCAAGATGATTTCACAGCTAAGGTGTTAGGGAAAAATAACAAAAATTAAAAGTTAGTTGTCCTATCTATACATTAACATCCATCTAGAAACATTTTCCCAAAAAGAAGAACTCATGATTAATACCACTAATAGTCCTGGTAAATAAAAGCAGACACATAAGAATAATATGAAAAGCATATAATACTAACAATGATTCTATTTCTGAGATCTCAAATACACACTAAAATATTTTCTTAAGAAGTAGACAGCAATGTTTCACTATAGGAAAAAAATGAATAAAGGTAACTTGTCAAAATGTTGGAAGCCAATGGTCTAAGCCTGGTATTAGTAAGTTAGTGTTCCTATCCTTCGCAGAAATTTGTAGAAATGCATATGAGTGCATCTATTTGAGAATCAAAGTAAGAGAAGAAATGATCATTGTGTTGGGGGGCAGAGATGTATTTGTCAGCTGAACAAGGAGGAAGGGAGCCAAGAGTAAAGCAATTCAGGAAGCCTCTAGAAGCAAGATGCACAGCAACCTGACATAGATGTGTATCTATTTACATATATACTTAGGTACTGATTTGCATGTATATATTTCTTGCAATCCATAGTGGTAGATCAATTAGACATCATTTTTTAAAGTTTCTAGAATGAAAAGATATTGGAAAGTATGAAATCTGTGGCATTTGCTTTTAGATTGATTGATAAGTTTTTTGTCTTGATTTGTATAGTGATTAATCACATGTATATGTCGGTCAAATTCATTAAATTATGTATTTTGTAAAATCTATTCATTTCACTGAATTTTACCTTAGGAAAATATATTGGTAAGGCATATCAAAAGATGTGTATTTACATGTATACCTAAATGAACGTTTCCTGGTCAAAAAAGGGGAACTGAGAAAGCTCTATTTGGTCATGCTAGTTTTTTCTTTACAGCTGATGGATTATATAATGGCCTGCAGTTGCAGTCATAATGACCCTTTTTGTATCTACACTCTAATCTCAGAACCTAGAGCTACATCACCTTACATAGCAAAAAAGACTTTGAAAATACGGTTAAATGAAGGATCTCCAAATGGGGATGCTTGTCCCAGATTATCCAGATAGACACAATGTAAGCCCAAGGATGCTGAGAAAGGAGGGGAACAGAAAGGAGAGGCGACATGGAGGAGGAGATGTAGACAATCACAGAACCAGAGGTCAGAGTGGGGCATTTGCTAGTTTGAACGTGAAGAGAGGAACCATGAACTAAGCAAAGCAAGTGGGTTCTAGAACCATGTAAAGGCAAGCAAATCTGCCCTATGATAGTTTCCCCTACTCCAGAAGGAACACAACTCTAGGTGTTCGTCCAGTAAGACTCATTTCAGACTTCTGTGTTCTAGAACTACAAAATAATTAATTTCTGTTGTTTAAGTGACTAAGTGTGTGGCAATCTGTTAAACTCTAGAAAATCCATTCTGCCCCTGACAATAATAACAACTAAACTCTCCCGGATATTACTTTGAACTGTTCTTACCCTCTGCTTCTTTATAAAATTTTCCCTAAAAAAGGGATTTTAAAAAACCTCCTAAAATGGAATTTTGCATGATTTACTATCATTTTCAACACGGTATCTTAAATCTTAATGTGTTATATTACTTCTGCAATCTGTCTCTTTTTATAAATGGCATGACAATGTCTCCTCATCCTGGACAGGACAGGCAGCAGAGTTTGCACCTGCCCTCTGCTGACAGTGGCTTCACCTGATGATCATTCCATGGAGGGGGACAAAATGGGTGTCAGTACAAGATGAAATAAAAGCAGAGGCATAATAATCACTTAATAACTCTCAGTATTCTTATTTTCTTGGTGCACACATTCTAGTCCTCCTGTACAGTTTTAGAGGTAGCCTGTTCTAAATATGCAAATAATATGGATATCTAGAAATTGCCCAGTGATTTGCATTACTCACATCTCAGGCATTATTTTACAAAATGTTTCTATGATTATGCCATAATTTTATTGCCCAGATTATGTGAGCAAAATAAATTTGTATCTCCCCAAAGGATTTCAGAGACAGATTCTGCGTACTAAAGAATTTTTCTTTCTTTTCTTCAGCAACGTTTTAAAATAAATCATTCAAATGAGTTCTGCTGCATAATGTGTTTTTTATTTAGCATTTCACTTTTTTTTTTCCCTACAAGCCATGCTTGGGTAGACACTTTTAGAAGACTTTAGCAGTTGAAAATTATATGGAGCAAAACTGGAAAGAAGCATTTGCCATCCTCCTCCATTAATTTGCCAACTTAATGCCGGGGTATCTGAGGAGTATTGTTACAGAAAATAAAAGCCTCTGAAGCCGCTAATTAGACAACCAATTCCCTTGTTTCTTCATTGATTTTTTTTTTAAGTCAAGGTCACATTCAATGTCTTAACCTAATAATTGCTAATTTTTAGTCCTGAGCAAACACTGCTAAGACTGCGATTAATAAAGATCTATGACTAATATTCACGACAGTGAACTGGTCAGTCACAGAGCCCATTCTGCTATATAAACTGGGCAACAAAAGAAACGGAGACTTGCTCTGGTTTAACGTTCTGAGTATGCTGTTCTTTGGATCTTTCTTTAATTCTTAGGCAAGTGATAACTAATAAAATAATTTTTCGCAATTTTACTTTCTGAATGAAACAAAGCTAGTATGACTATTAAGAATAACACAATAATTTGCCTAAATTGTCCTATCAAGAGTACTTTCAATACAACTTATTACTAGTTATGTTATTTTTCTGGAATTAGCATTAAAACATTCTAATAAGTGCTAGTTTCAAATGAAAATTATCAGAAGAGCTGAAAAAAAGTCAGAATATATCTTTTATAAATTACTATAAATAGTAGCATAATCAAATCTGGTCCAAAGTATATTTTTCAGAACTTTAATCAGGTTTAATAATTTTTATATTACTGAAAGTTTGCATTACCATGTAAACATCAATTATTTGAAGAAATCATTTTAGTAATAACATGAAACATTTATGGAGGAGACTTTTAGAAATGTCAGGATTTTAGGAAACCTCTGATCTCAGCTCATTATACAGACAGGGAAGCTGAGATCCATAGTTTGGCAGTGTGCGGCCCCAGGTGACGTTCCCCAAATAATCTAGTTCAAGGGAGCAGAGGAGGGAGCCTGGCACATACCCATCCCCTGAGATCACCTGGCATAGCTGTCCCAGACATCAAAGAAAATGATGGCCTCTCTGTTCTAAAGTCTCCATTTTTTTTTCTTTTTCCCTTTTTACTTATATTTTGTCATTAACAATGGCTTTATTTATTAGTCCATGTTTGCAGTACAAAATGTTTACATTCCTTGTGAGGAGTTGGTGCATGCACACAATACATCTTAATTCCTTTTTTTTCCATCTCTTTCTCCCCCTTTCTCCCTCCCTCCATCTCTTGATACCCTTTCCATTTGAGAAAGATCTATTTCATTATTTCCTATTATCTGGCGTTTATCTTGCATTTTATTATTTATTTTTAAAAATTTTATTCTAATGGTACATTTTAGACATATATACTGATAACGTTCATCATAGGGGATTTGTACCTGTACATGACATATCTTGTTGCTTCTTTTTTTCCCATCCCCCATCCCTTCCTTCACTCCCTCCTCCCTCCTTATTTACAAAAGCTTTGTTTCCATTTTTTCTTTCCATTTCTTATTTCTCTTTTGCATTTTATTTATAACATTGAAATTCAAAATCTATTGCCATGGATTGAAAAGTGTGTTGTTCCTTCAAAATCCCTATGTTGAAGCCCTAACCTCTGACGGCGCTCTTTCTGGAGATTGGCCCACCGGGAGGTAATTAGGGTTAGACCAGGTCATGATTGTAGGGCTCCTCAGATGGGATTCATGTCCTTGTAAGAGGAGAAAAGGAGACCAGAGCTTGCTCTAAGCCTCTCTATCCACCATGTAAGGAGATAGCCAGCAGACAGGCAGGCACCCACAAGGCAGGAAGAGAATCCTCATTGGAACCCTGACCATGCTGGCTCCTTGAAGACTTCTATCCTACAGAACTTTGAAAAAATTAATTTCTATTGTTTAAATTACTCAGTCTATGATATTTTAGGATGCCAACCAGAACTGACTAATACAGCGAGGCTGTTTAACATTTATACTGGCTAAAAACAAACAAACAAACAAACAAACCATTTGTACTGGCTGCCCATCATTCCTTAAACTACGGGCTTGCCATAGCAAAATACTAACACAAATAATTGAGGCTCACATTTATGGAGTACTTACTATTGCCAGGCTTTGTACTTAATACTTTACAAAAGTTGTCTTATTTAAACTAATGCCTTTCTGATGGCTTCTGTTTTCCTCATCCTAAAAAATAATACTGTCCTTTCACCTTTTCCAGTAATTTCTAACGTCTGGTTCAAGGACAGAAATAGATTCACCGGGAAGGAAACTCAGATTATTCAAGGTTACAGATAAGTATCTTTACGATGTTTTCTAAAAATACCCTGTGTAGGTACTATCCTCTCTTCAATATTTCTTTAAAAATGAAACTCTGCTCTTTAGCACATTTCGATGTTTATTGTGAGCCCTAAACCAGGGGAAATTGGACAAGTTATTATTATTATAGTGCTATCACTCTTTCACTGCACAATTTTGAGTAAATAATTTCATTTCTTGATCTTCCCCCAGTCTGTCATCTATCCATGACTGCTTCTTGTGAAAGATCGCATAGGAGAGTGAAATAATGCATTCAAATGTTTAGCCAGTATCTTTAAACTAGCTTTGAGAAATCGCCTCTGGGGATAAACCGGTGAAGAGAGGGTTTCCTTACAAAAGAGGAGGCAGCCCTGCACCTGGCCACTCTTCCTACCGCTCTTGCTTTTGCTCAGGCTCACTGGGGATACCTCAGGGAACCCTGGGCTGTCCAGAAAACATACATAACTAGCTGGCAAAACAGATTTCAACTTGTTCCTAATAAGAGCCTGCAGCGATATAAGACTGATTAAAAGGAAAATCAAGAGACCGAGATCTAAACTGGATCCCTAAGCAAAGAACATGGAGGAGATGGGAGATTCATCTGTGCATTCAGCAAACAAGCATTGGTCATACGTCAGGAGCTGTGTGAGTGGCTGAGGACTGAGCAGTGAGGAAGGCCTGATCCCTAAACTTGCGATCTAGTGCAGCATTTCCCAAGCAGGCTTCCATGAAACTCTGATAAATGTTGTTTTCTCCACATATGCCTCATACGTTGAGATAATTTTGTGAAATGATCTTTGTGACCCGACAGTACCATCAGTTGTACACTGAGACAGAGCAGCAGTGATATAGGCTAAATGACATCCTTTAAGAGCAGAGCTTTCAAAATCACACAGGTATCACTTTACGTCACATGTGAACTCTTGATCCAGTTACATCATATCCTGAATCCTCAGTTTTCTGGCCCATGTAATGGGATTGTCCAGTTCCAATGTTATGTTTTCATTGAAAAGAGTAAGTAAAATGACGGATATAAAGTTCTTGCCACAATGAAGAAATATAATACATTCTTGAAATTTTTTGCCACTAGTAATATAATTATCAGCTGAAACGGTTTTCCAAAAGAGACAAGATAGGAAGAATGCTGCTGCATTAGTTTGAGTCCCTCCAGAAGCAGCTCCTATGACCGAGATTGGAATGCAAGTAGTTTATCTGAAATTGACTGCAAGAAATATCAGAAGAGATCACAGAAGCAAGATACAGACAAGAAAGAAGCCAACAAGGAAGGCATTGTTAAACATATCCTGCCACAGGTCAGAAGTGCTTATCTGTGGGGAAACTCTGGGCACCAACAAGGCACACACACCTTGGGCTGACCCCATTAAGGGTATGTTATGGCTTGTGTCTCGATGGACCCCCTCCCAGAGTGTCATGTGGTCATAGTTGGGGCTTTTTCCAGGTGACTGGATCTAGAGTGTGTGATGCTGGGATTAAGGGTGTGTGATTACTAAATCAATCCACTGATAGGTTTGACATAGTTCTGAATAGGATTAAGGGTGCCCCACCCCGCCTGGATAAAATAGGAACAGAAAAAGGGATAGTGTACTCTCATCCCATGCTTGCCTTGCTCCCTTCTACCTGCCATGAACAGTTTCTCTACAGTGCCTCTCTGTCACGCCACCCTGCCTTGGAGCCAGCCAACTATGGGCTGACACCTCTACGAACTGTGAGAAAAATAAACCTTTCCTCCCTTAACTTTGGGTGTTGGGTATTTTGTCTCAACAATGAGAAAAGTAACCAAGACAGCATAAAAGGGAGATGGGATACTTATTCACCAACTCTGATTCTCCATCAGTTCTCAGTTCCCTGGCACTTCTGGGCAGAGTAGGCTCTAGGGACCAGAGAAAGCCTTCAGGGAAAGAGATCTGGCATCGCCAGTTGGAAACTGTGACTGTTATTCGTGGTATCCCAACTGGACTGAACTAATAAATGCCCAGGGAACTAGTAAAGCATACTTCTGAGTGTACTGGGTATGGCGTGTAGGTGTGACTTGGGGTGCTAGAGCTGGTCCCTGGCCCCTTCCTCTATGGCACTGCTGTACTGCTCTGCTTCCTAGCTGCCGTAGACCAAGTATCTTTGCTCTGCCATGCCCTCCCACCAAGATGTTCCTGAAATCCCTGAAACTGTGAGCCAAATAAACATTTCCTTTCAATTGTAGGTATTGAGTATTGTGTCCCTGTGACTAGAAAGCTGACTAATACAGAGGTTGGTCTGTATTAGTTTTCTATGACAAGTAACTACAATCTTGGTGGATTTAAACAACCACTTATTGTCTATCTCACAATTCTTTAAGTCAAAAATGCAGAAATTGTAGGGCTCCCCTGGGTGCTCAAGGAGTATTTCAGGGTCCTATCTATGGTGGACTTATTGTGGTCAACTTGAGCCAGAACACTCGGCTGGACTAGATTGGTGTGATTCTGGGTGTAGAGGATCCACCTGAGGATTGTTGCTGATACAACATAAAGCAGAACGGGAGCAGAAGCTAGTAGGCAGGCTGTTTCCCAGGAGAAGCTTTGCTGCGGCTGGTTCTCCCTAAAGGAGCTCAGCTGTTCTCGTCAAGGAAGGAGCTCGGGGCCTTGCTGTCGTTGAGGATGGCTGCTGTCGCTTCAGGGGAGCTCTGGTTGTCATCTCTGCTGCGAGCGTCATATCCTGGTTCCAGTAAATATTTCTTCAGCTGTCATCTGCAGACACGGACGCACATGGGACAGTGCTGTGGGCTCCCAGCCCTTGACTGGATCTTTTGGGTCTCCTGTGCACAGGGAGACATTCTGCACTCTGCCTGTACTTGGCTCATGTGTGTGAATGTTATACTTGTACTTGTCCATATTAAATCTGCTCTCTTGCAAACCATTGACTCTGGAAAAGTAACTGATACACTGGCTCATAACTTTCAGAGCCCTTGTTAGTTCTCAAGTGACCAGAATAATGCTGGGGCACTTCAGGACTCAGAAAGTCCTAAAGTTCTCTCTCTGACCCTCTCCTGATCTCCTTTTACCTGCTTCTTTTTCTCCCCAAGGCAGGCCATAGAAACTAGAATTTCTCTTGTTTAATCTGTGTCACAGGAACTAAAATTGGACTCTAATCTTCCCCTGCCTTTCCGTCTCAGAGCTAGCCATAAAAAGTCTCTGATTTACTTGTCTTTCAGGACTCCATAAAACTCCCACTTAGAAGAGAGGTCCTGTTTCATTTCCAGGAGGAAGGAAAGCAGCAGAGAGGCCAGGAGGAACTGGAGCAGACAGGTCTTGCCGGGCTAGCATTAGGGCAGATCCTTTTGTCCAACCACATCTTTACACTGCTGTCCATGCTTTAATCCTGCTGGTGCAATGAAGTCTCTATAAAATCCCAAGAAAACAGGATTTCAGGAGCTTCTGAATAGTTAAACCTGTAGGGGCTTGGAGGAAGTGAGCAAAACTTAGGTGCCCCCTGGGAGTGGGAGACAGAGCTTCTGTGTTAGGAGCTGTCCAGACCTGGCCCTATGCATTCTTCATCTAGATGCTTATTTGTACCCTTTTAAAATGCTTTATAGTAAGCTAACAAACGTAGGTATAGTATTTCCTTGAGTTTTGTGAGTGGCTGTAGCAAATTAATGGAACCTAAACAGGGTTATGGGAAGCCTAATCTGTAGCCAGTGGGTTAGACATTCCAGAGGCCTGTGCTTAGACTGGTGTCTGATGTGGGGGCACTCGTGTGGGGCTGAGTCATCAACCCGTGGGACTCCAAACTGTCTCCTGATAGCATCAGAATTGAATTGAATCAAATCGCATCTAATCAAATTAGAGAGCACCACGTTAGGTCTATTGTAGGACAGATTGCTGGCTTGCTAGTGGGCAGTAACCCCCACAAATTCTGGGATCACAGCAGTGATCTATATTTTATGGGGCAAAGGAGGAAAAACCAAAAATTTAATGCTTTTTTTTTCCTACATCCTCAGGACAAGGATCTAGAATTTACATAGATGTATATTTTATTCATGGTTTGTGGCTGGGAAACAGCCATTGAAATGTCAAAACTGATATGGAAGTGGAAAGAATTGATTCCAACACGTTTTCATAATGGGACATGGAGTATGATACACTAAGAGCCACCTTCCTGACTTCTTTCTGACAGGTATTTCTAGGATATGTTGGTATCAAATGCTTTTTGAAGCAGAAAATAATAGCTGACACACTTGTATCCACTCCAATTTATGTTATCTCTACAGTGTTTGTCCTCTATTTGTGATCACTTGAAGATGTCTTATCCAAAGCCATCAGTAACTGGGACAATGTACATCAAAACTCCACCCCCTTCCTGTGGGAGAGAAAGCAGAAATTTTGTTTGATCTATGAACATTTTTTGATGTTTCACACTCAAAAGTAAAGAGTGAGTTAAAGGTTTCCTTATTTTTTCCCAGTTGTAACAATACTACACTCAAAATACCACCGAGAGTCCATAAAAAATGTTCCAGAGACTTCAAATTTTCAGCAAACAGACACAGTGTAATACATAGCACGTCACTATAGATTAACTACCCAAATGGGTGAGAGGCAAGAAAAATTTTGAACAGTAATTTTGAACATACATCCTGCTATGCTCCCTGATGCCGGAGACTTTCTTTGTTCCCCATTTTCTCTGACTGCAATGAAATATAGCCCCTGTAAAGCTTTTGTAATGCTTTCAAAAACAGACTTTTTGCCTAAAAAGGGAGGTTAGCATTTTCATACTCATGTGTAAACTGCTGCAAAGGAAAGGCAAAACTGCACATTTCCTTGTGTATCTGAAGATTTTGTTGCCTGTCATCCACTCTGCTGACCTTGTACTTGCTTCCAGGAACATACTAAAGAAAATCTCAGTGGTTTTTGTTGGAGGCCTCCTACGGCTTCACACTTTCCTGGGAACTTTCTCTTGTAATAAAGAGTTCACTCCATTGCCCACTTATCCTTACTTAAGTCTCTGATGTATACTTATTTACCAGCTTGTTTGGTTTGCTTGTTTCTTATTCCCCCTCACGGGAAAAGTCCAGAATGGAAGTACCACCACAGCAGAAAGAGAAAACGACTAAAGCAAGGTAAAACTTCAAACCACAACAACATTACCAAGTTCCAGGCTAACATCTTCCCAGGAGGGAAAACCAAAACTACCCTTAAAGTAAAATTAAACACAATGTTAGATTCCCGAACTGAAGTTTGCGGAAAGATTTGCTTATTTGCCCATAAGATTTGCTTTCACATATGTGGAAAGAGCTTCGTAAAAGGAGATAGCTATTGAAAAGCATTCAGTCTCTGTTATAGCTTGCTCTCAATTTTATTTCCAAGCAGTGCAGTCTCTGATTTAAGATCCACATTAACATTAAACAATCCTAATCCTAAACTAGTTTTTTTCCCTTTCTTTTTTTTTTCTTTGGCAGTATTATAATTACATATGCCTGAGACCTAGGAGACATGTTGTTTACAATCATATTTTATATATAACTTTTATAACTTTTTTGAGGTTAAAAATGACACTCAGAGTAAATACCTTCTCTTTAGAAATTGAACTTAATTGAAAGAACATGGAAACTGATTAGTGGGTGGAAAAACTACATGGATCAAATGAAAACATCATCAATACATCTGGTTAGGTTGTTTTCATTAGACAATTTTCCTGTGTAACCCTCTTTCATAAATTAGACGATAACCTTAAGTTAACCTTAAAGAATTCATATTTACACATAAATTGTCACACAATTCATGACACAGTCAAAGAAATATCTCTGCATGTGAAGTTAATGAAAGTGAAATAAAAACCTTGTACTTTGTGTCACTGATTACAATATAAAGATTAGCTGACAGTTCTCTTTTCTGTCTTTTATAATTGATTTTTTTGTATTACCAAGTTTTTAATCATGGACGATCCCTTAAGGGAAAAAAATGGACATCCTATGTGAATTCCTTGCTGCGAAGTGAAAGTACAATCACAAAACCCTCTGGCTACACTTATTCTTTTATAATTGTTTTTTCAGTCGCTCAGAATTAAACTCCCTTGTTCATGGGCCTCTTTTACATTCCGCTCTGTACCTTTGTACATCTGTGGGAGAAGAATGGAAATGGGAAACAAGGAGCATGAGTCTAACATGATGAGTTCTCCATTAACCACAAGTTGAAGAACTCAGGTTTCCCTCCCTCCTTTGGTCACTGTCCTTCACCCACCTTCTCTGATGGGTTGTTCAGTCAGATGTGGTTATTGTTGGACTTCCACTGCTGGTTATTTTAAAACTTAACACCAGAAAATATCTCTTTTGAAGAGTACGTATGTTTTTCTCAAGCGTAAGTATTAAAGAGTCAACCTGAAATCAATTTCAATTCCAATCTGAATCATTATAGTACCTAGGAAGTTCCATATTTATTCCCATCTAAACTTGTAGTATTTTGATCTACTTCCATTTTTGTGCTGTTACTGTGTGAGTAGGAATGTGTGTTGTGCCTGCATTCTCGTAGGAAAGAAAAAGCTGTACACTGGGAAAGATCTGCTGTAAGCCATTTTAAGATTAACTTGAGGCTCTGTGAGATGTATGACATTAATTATGATTCCACAATTCAAGATTTCCAGAGCAAATAATTGAAAGCCAAACACAAGAAGCACATAGGGAACCCACTTTGCAGTAACAGCCATTTTTCCCAGCAATGTTCCTTTGAAAATTAAATTTTCAAGAAGGATAACTGTTTTATTTGGCTTGGGCTTAATTTTGAGTCAAGTTAGCACTAAGTCAGCTTTCCATTTTATCTAGGAGTAGGCTGATAGGAAAACTTGAGATGGATGCTACCAGGTCCTTTGAGAAAGGTAACTAGTTGAAGAAAGGAAGGAGATGAAATCGAGAACTCTTAACCCAAATCTTCCATGCGAGACTCTGTGGTGCTGTTAAATTCACATGCTGGCTATCCTATTTTAATCCCTCGATATTCAAAGCACAAAGTGATACCATATCTATTTTGTATTCCCTTCTTTCTCTTACCGTATATTGAGTCATAGTGCAATATTCAAGGCCATATCTTAAATTTTTTCTTTTACTCCCAACCCCATGAAGCCAGTACAGAATATCACTGCTGGAGAGGTGGAGAAATGCATTGGTCTCCCACTGGCAGACCTCCAGAGAGTTTTATTAACTTCAGAATATGTGACGGTTCATTTATTCAATGGCATGTCTATGGAGCAGCAGTTGTCAAATACTATACTATAAAGAGTAGTAGTACCATACAGTATAAAATGAATAGATGATAAAGTGAACCTATGGGCTAAAGTGAATGGATGACAGAATTCCACTTTTAGGGAATTTTAGCAAGATGACAACTTCGAATAGACTTAAGGGAAGAAATACAGACTTTTTGTTGTTTATATTAGGTTAGGGTTTACAGTGTGGGAGTTGCGCACGCCTGTGGAATATTGGCAGGAAAGAATGGGGTGGATGGGATTCAGACAGCCAGGCTGACAAGAGCGATGGGTGTGTCAGGACAATGAGGGGTTAGCCCAGGGTGTCCAAGAAGAATCCTATAGCACTGATGTGGGCTCGCGAGGGAGGAAACCGATCGATAAGGATGCCTTTAGAATGCTGCCTGCTCCCTTGGCTGTGTCTCCATTTCTGCCTGAAATCTCTGGTTGCTTAACCCTGACAATCTGACTCGAGCTATGAGCTGAGCGCCTCATTCCCCAGAGCAGCAACTTTGTGCAGGTCTTCAGGTCACTCCCTCTGTCTTCTGTGGTGATGTCGACTGTGACATTCGTAATTGCTGCTGACAAGGATCCTGGAACAGTCATCAGGGAAACGAGGCCCTTAGAAGCCATTAGAGAGAGTTGCCCTTATGTTCTCTCACCATGGGGATGTGTTTAAAATAAGTTAAACATTAGTTTTGAGGTAGACAAAGTAGTCTAGCTAAGGCCAATGCGTCAGAATTATGAGGAGTGTCAGAATCCAGTGGATCCATAGTGTTCCACGGTTTCCCGTACATGCCCTGAAATCGAATTAGAGAGCCAGAGCGGATCATATCTTTACCAGAACAATTTCTACTTTCAGTGCTTCTCAAGATTGAAAACTTTGCTAGGGCCCAAGAGAGTATGTCTGTGCATATGGCTCCTCTTTATCACTCCCAGAACTGCCACTGGATTTCCATTTTAAATTATCTGGGGTGCAGAGATCCCGTTATTTCTGCACTATCACTTCTTAGAGATGTGAAATAGCTCTCATCACAGCTCCAAAAATAGAATGCCAGAAACAGAACTAATGAAACCAGGGGCATTTTGAAATTGGGAGGAAAAGATGAAACGGCTTAGTTTGTTCTTAAAATAAAAAGAGCATTTAAAATACTTCCTAAGAGATTTGGGCTTATTCTTAAATAAAGCAGGTTTATTCATTTGCTTATTTTTAAAATGCTGATAGTTTGTAAATAAATATAAGATTTTGTTCTTATTTACTTTTTTCTCAGATAAGCATTATCTTGTGTTTATTTAGTTTCCAGTTGAGGAAATCAGATTATTTCTCAATAATAAATGTTTGTCATATACCTTTTATAAAAGTAGTCACCTCAATTTTTATGATTCATAATGCAGTATGTAAAAGAGACAAGTATAAATATATATATGTCAGATTTTCAAAATAAACAGTGATATGTTTATCTACATTCTAAGCACAACCTTGAAAAACAGGAATTTTTAAAACATTTCAACAGGTATACATTTACCCATTTTGAGAAGAAAATATCTATATTGGAGCCAGGACTGTTATTGGGAGTTACTGGATAGCTTTTATCTCCCTCCCTGCTCTGCCATTAGACTCTACAGACCCAAAAGGAAGAGGAGAAAAACAATAATAATAATGAGAAAAAGCAGAGAGACAGGAAAGTAGGATGTGTGTTTGTGCTTGTGAGTCCCGATGTTGGGGTAGAAGAGATTAAAATTTTAGAAGTGTCTGAATAAAATAAAGGGAATTCTTTCATTTCTCCCATCTCCTTTCAGATCTTGAATTAAAAGGTCCATTGTATATTAAGAGCTGTTTTATTTGGTTTGCAAAATTTGACAGACTATGAATTATTTGGGATCAGAATCATGTTGAAATAAGTGAATAAATTCATTCAGACCAATATCTGGTTTTCATACAAATACCAACAAGACTGAATTTATTTAATATGGCTGAATTTATATAATATATAATAAATTTACATAAATACAATTTATATAATGACTTACAAATATAAATATTTATATTTATATAATAAGACTTTTAAAGTAGGGAAAAGTCTGGACATTTTCATAAAATCCTTTGAATTGAACAGTGGAAAATGGTTAGGAAAAAAGATCTGCATTTTAATAGGATACAGTCTCTCAGGAAGAAAGTGGACAGCAAGAATTTTGCACTTTGTGTTTTGAAGTGGTCACTACCTCTTTCTAAATTAAATTGCATATTTAAACTAAGATGTTAGGAAAATGATTAAGGGGGATTGGAAAAAATAAATCTGCTTTTAAGACGTGTACTTCCTGACAGTCGGACTGGTGTTTGTCTTTCTGATTTAGAACACAATGCGACTTCTTAGTCAGCATCCTTTCTTTCTCCATCTTTGTTTATTTGGTTACTAAATAATCAAAAACATGTGTGCCTGCACCCACACGTTTAAGAGAGTGCACTTCTCCTAGGAGAAAGGGAATTAGTTGTCTGAAGGCAAAATCAATACCCGGAAATGCTTAAGGGACAAATCACATTTCCCAGAGACGGACTAAAGGGATGAATGCACTTTAGAAACTTTCATCTTATATTTATTTTCATATCAGTGATAACATACTATTAATACCGTCATTTAAATTGCTACCTGCTCTATCAGAGGGACACAGTGTTAAAGCTTTACTTCAGTGGGGAAGATTGTATACAAAAGAAGAAATCCACAAATCACATATTGGAAGCAGGACCATCATTTAAAGGATCAATGATAAAACTTCGGAGATGTATTGAAAAGCTACCCTTTAATCATCGTCCTTAAACTGCACAATCTTAAGGGGGGCATGGAAGTACCTATTGTCATTACCTTGTAAAGGGTTTGCTTTAAATGTACATCCTCTGTGATCAACCCTCTCCAGTAACATATGAAATCTAGAATCAGAAATCAGTGATTTGTATTCTTAAATGTGGTTCACAATTGATGGATAAAATATCCATATACCTATATAACTACTCTATATATCGACATCCCAACATCTTATCTATCCATCTATCCAATCTTCCTTCAAGGGTTGCTTTGTAACGAACATTAGAACTCTGTGAACAATATTCAAATGCAAATTAGGGACTTTAATTGTGTCATGCTCTGAAAGCCGCTCAAATATTTTTTGACCTAATTGCTTTTGTGCATATGATAACAATAACCAGAGAACTTTGAATAACGGCTTCTAGTACCGAGTGTCATTGCTTTTCCTTGAAAGCTACACATTTTAATATTTTTCTTGGCACTTAACAAATTGTCTTTATTACAAAAGTTTTTCCAAGATAATAATACTTTGGAGCAAATGATGAAATATAATTTCCCTAATCATTTTAATACCGGAATTATGATCCTAACAGTGAAGCTCCTTTAGAAATGACATCTCTGACATATTTTGAGATTCCCCTCCCTTGACCAGGGTCTCATGGATTTTCTGGGGGTTTTGCTGAGAGAAAGGGTGTGAAGGGCTTGTCCTGAGTTCATAGTTGTCCTGAGACACTGTTCATATTTGTGGCAAAAGATGGAGTCTACTGTCTAGAGTCTACCTGGCATGTCCAAGTACCCCAGAAAATCTAACAGTCAAACAAATTAACTCAATATGGTGATGCCACATAGAAGTATTCTAGATAACACATTGCTAAAAATCTATATTTTAGTGGTAGGTACTTGGTATTCACTGAGCCTGGTTTTACCTCCCCTTCGTGTCT
Organism: Hystrix cristata; assembly: GCA_004026905.1. Taxonomy (NCBI): domain Eukaryota; kingdom Metazoa; phylum Chordata; class Mammalia; order Rodentia; family Hystricidae; genus Hystrix; species Hystrix cristata. The sequence goes on along the minus strand of PVJO010003712.1, from coordinate 95,224 downwards.
TCATCTCAACCCCCAGAAAGATGCTGGTGAACCAGAAGGACGTGTGGAGAGTTGAACCTCTCCATCGGCCTCCTTCCACTACACTTCCAATGTGTTTCTGTGGTGAAGGGTGAACATCCGTCGTCTGCCCAAACGCTTGTAGCATGGTTCCTAGAGATGTGGGGATGCTGAGCCAGCCACTTCAATAGTGACCTCTGTTTTACTTCTGAGACTGACTTTGGACCTGATCTGTCACTCTGATGTATGAGCACTCATCAGCCACTCTCTGCTTGCTTCGTGTCGTATACAACTTGGACAACATTCAGGGTTTGTGCACAACCCCTCAGACCCTGTGTGGGCTTACACAAAGCACATCACATGGAATGTTTAGAATGAATTCCAGTCCCAGAATGTGTGTTCGGTCTGGAGACGGGAGTGGATGAAGGCCTTATTTCTCTCCGTGTGTGAATGCCTAGATTTTAGTGATCTTTTGTCCTTTGAAGCACCTACCACTTTTTTCTTAACAGAAATGAAACATTAATAGAATCTGAGATAGCAGGATTTGGATCTGAGAGACAGCGTGGTAGCAGCTCCAGTTTAACCACTCCGCTGACACACACGGGACCTCTGGATCAGAGAGGGGGAACTACAGCCTGAAGTGCATAGTAGGACAGCAGCCCTTTCAGAATATACACTTTCCAAGTAACCCATGTTATATTTGATTTGTAACGACGTATCCTCTGCCTTCATTCTCTTTCCCACCTTAAATCATTCTCCTTCCACGTCTGGATGTTCTCCCAACAATGTGTGCAGCATAGGTAGCGCAGAAGAGTACTAAGTCCACGTGTGCTTCGCTTGGCTGGGGTCACCAAACACTGAAGTGACTCTAGTGTCTATATGTACAGACTCTTTCAACAGTGACTTAGGAAGAAGACAGAATAAAACAGCTTCGAGTTAGGCCACTAAGCTATGCAGTCAGACATGCTAAGATTCAAGTCCAAGATGCTGCACTCTGGGATCAAGTGGTCTGAGACAAATAGCTAAATTTAGTAAGTCCCTATTGTTTACCTTTAAAAAGTTAGTGAGTGTATTTAGTCACAGAGTGACAGGAAACATGGTATTAGGCAAGGTAAGCATGGATAACCAAACTTTTGGCTTATCTGGACCACTGAGTGAAGAGGAATTGTGGATCACATATAAAATACAAAATATAGTCGAGGTATATAAATAACAAAGTTTCCTTTTCATATATTTTTATTATAACATTAAAAAAAGGGAGGGCAATTGGTCCATGGGCCACTGGTTAGACACACTGCAAAGCATTTAGTGCAGAACCTAGGGATATAGTAAGTGCTCAGTAAAGAGCAGCAGCAGCTATTTAAGAGATATTTGGACTGTTGGGAATGTCACACTGGCATCTAGTTGAATCAGGAACTATCTTATACTTTGTTGAGTAATTACAATTATAGTAGTATTGTATAGGGCCTTGTAGACTCATGGTAAATAATACTGTCGCCTGGCACAGTGGTACAGACCTGTAATCCCAGTACTTGGGAGGCTGAGTTCGAGGCCAGCTTGAACTGCCTAATAAGACTCTGTCCCAAAAACCCAAGCACATACACACATACCTATCTGCACACTTACACACAAACTATATTGTTCATTGAATTTATTAACAAAACTCTATGGACATAACATCAATGAAAACATTTGCTTTTCACAATACGGTAAGCCTTTTTAAAGTGCTACATTTATATCCTAAAGTACATATTTATTGTATATAATGAGGGTAATAAAGCATGATAGGGAAATACACAGGTAATATGATATAAAGAAGATGTGGAACTCATTTTCCTTTTGACATCAAGGTGAAAGGAGATATTATTAATCTCCTTAATTACCCTCTGCCCAAAATGATTTATTGCCTTATCTTCACATATCATACTTATGAATTTTGTTTAAAATTCTGAAGTGACAGTAATGGCCTTTCAAGTTATTTTGCACTGTTTTCTTTCATAGGAAACTTAACATCTTTTCTGTTAAGACAGATCTGTGCATATTGTGGTTATTGGGTGACTGTGAAAACAATATTTGTTTTCCTTGTCATTTTAAGAAAACAGTGACTTGCAAATTCTCTAGCAGGGTTTACCACTCCGTGCGTTTATACTTTAGTCAGATAGTTTAGATTCCAGATATGGTAGATTTAAATGTGAAAGTGAAAATTAATTAGGATCCTATTAATTCTTACAGGATACAAACTGACCTCAATTCAAATCCAAGCTAATGATTAATTTAAAATACAACACACATTCATTTGTCCGTTAACTGGTAACTAGTTACTGTCTGCTTAGACAATTAATTGAGAAAAAAAATCACACAATGAAGGAGGTCAGGGAGTCTATTAATGCTCCATGTGCAAGACCTATACATAATTTTTAATTTTTATTATTTTTTTTTTTGGTTTTGAAGAACAATTTTGAAATGTTACTTTACTCTATGGTTAATAACTACCAGATAATTTCAACCTTTTTTTTTTTTTTTTTTTTTTTTTTTGGTTCTGAACAAATATTCTACTTCTCTACTCCCTAGAAGTTAATGAAGTCTCTTCAGGGATGGTGTTTTTTTCTAAGGTCACTAATGTTAATTTTTGGTATTATTTTGTATTCCTGGATGCTTATACTTAATATTACACTTTCTCTGTGCCATCAGGGTCCCACACTGACCCACGGTGTATGTACCATGAGGGAGTATTTGATTATTAGAAAATCTCGCTGTTCGTGTGGTTTCAACAGCGAAGCAGGCTGGTTTTCACTTAATTTCATCAGCAAATGTCATTCGTTCAGAAAGATTTAGTTGTGCAATGCTGGGAAATGGTTTTCCTTGTTTCTAATGTAGCTGTCTATAATTTCTTTCTTTCTTTTTTTTTTTTTTGGTGGGGGGGTGTTTGGTGGAGATCAAACTCATGGCCTTGTGCTTGCTAGGTAAGTGCTCTACCACTGAGCTAAATCCCCAGTCCCTATAATTTCCTTTTATCTCTTCATTACTATGGCTTCTTTTCCATTTATCTGAGTAGAAACAGTGTCACAGGACACTCACACAGCTTGGTATGTGAATTGATGGTTTCTAGGAGAATTCACCAACTCAAATTTATTATGCAAGTTCAGACAGAATAACAAGTGTTAGCAAGGATGTAGGGAGACTGGAAATCTTATACATTGTTCATGAAGATGTAAAATAGTGCAGACATTTTGGAGAACAGTTTGGAGGTTTCTTATCAAGTTAAATGCGTATTTATTACACATCTCAGGAATGCTATTCATAAGACTCTGTCCTAGTAAATGGAAAATTTATTTGCACAGAAAGACTTGAACACAGATGCTTTATAATAGCATTACTAATAGCTAAAAGGTAGAACGACTCTAAATGCCCATCAACTGAGTGGACTCGAAATGTGATTTGTTTATGCAAAAAAAAAATACTATTCAGCAATGCAAAGGAACCAACTACCAATGGATGCAAATGGTTACAAATGAACCTCAAAATCATCAGGCATGTTAAGGAATCAGATGTGAAACACCGTATATTTAGTTATGTGGATAACTCTAGAAATAGTTCGGAATTAGACTAATACATTGGATGTAGGAAGCGAGAGAAAGCAAAAAATCATGAATAATTTCTAAACTTTGACCAAAGGAAGAAGGTAATGCTGAACCCATTTCATGACATGGAGAACACTGTAAAGGGTAGAGTACACATGGGAGGTGGAAGTTTGAAATGCTCTGTCATGCTCAGAGTGAAAAGTTAGGTATGTAGCTGGAGGCTGGAGAATCCTCCCTTGGTGAGGACTGGTCAGGGCAAGAATATACCAATGACATTTAAAGCTATGATTTGGTTTATTCTTACAGGGAAAGTACAGATCGAGAGAAAACTGAACCCGGAACCTTAGAACAAACCAGCATACAGTGGTCAAAAGAAGAGAAACAGCCAACAAACAACAGCAGGAATAAGTGGACAGGGAGGCAACACCAGGGACTCATGGTGAATAAAACAAAGAGAAGACATGTTAATGGAGTATAGAGAATGACTACAACTATAAAAAGCATAGACTATGGCTACATTTATTTTAGTTGATTAATGTGTATTTAATTATTTCTTACTGGTAAATATATTCTGCTAATTAAGCTTTGCATTTTGACTTCTTTTAATTTAACAGAAGCATTTTCTCTGCATCCATAATGATAATGCCATAAAGTTTCATCTTCGGGAAATTAATTAAATAGTGAGACATGCTGGAGATGAGTCCATTTCCAGATAAATAGCCCCTGTTTCAGAAATAAATCACCACATGCGATGATTATTACTGCAAGTATTTGAAAATTCCAAGTGGCTATATTCAAAAACGCTCACCACTCTAAAGTGTCTTAACAAATTATCGGTTCTCTTATTTACATAATATATTCTGGAAAATATGTCAGCATGACAATGAAATAATTTCTGTACGGAGGGCAAAGAATAGGTGAGAGTCTTAAATGAATTGTGAAGTTTTTCACTGAAAACCTTTTTATCTGGAATGCTTATTAATTTAATTTCTTATATTAAACACTAAAAAAAAAACCTAAAAAAAGCGCTGGAATGATTATCTTTTCATGCCAGGTTTTTCAGTGAGCTCCTGTCTAAACACATAATCAATTTGTTTTGCCGGGTCAAGAAGCCCATAAACAAACACACTCCAGGGGAAGAAGGGGGCCGAGTCCTTTTGAGCCAGCCCTTTTCTCTGCACCTGGTGTAGGGTCCTCCACCCTGGCGAAGGCTCCTTCACCCTGCCGTAGCACTTTCGGAATCAAGTAACATCCATGGCGGACAAAGGAGGAGCCCCTGGCGCCAGGCCATCCCTTCCACTTCTGTTAGACTCTTTGCGAGCCAGCCACTGGGTAGCTTCCCATTGAACTACCATAATGAGGTCTCACGAAGTCCTCATTTAACCTTTTGAGCTGCTGGCAATATCAAACAAGAAATAAACACTACCTAACTTTGAGGATGCAACATTAATTACGAAAGACATTCAGAAACTCTATTCATTGATACACACACGCATGTGTGCACAAACACACACACACATACGTGTAGTCACACAGTCACTATTCAAATAAGGAAAGCAAGAGACTTGAGAAAGCGAATGAGATTCCAGAATGTGATATTGTTCTGTGGGGTTAAGTAGTTTCCCAGAAACTTGCTCCAAAGTAAACTTATTCTGTGAAATACAAACTCTTGTTTGATACGTTCCATTTTCTTAAACACATTTAAAACCGACTCTTATGGCTCCTGGGAGCAATGTGTGAGTCCAGGGCTAAGGTAAGAAATATACTACAACCCTGGAGCACCTAGTGTTGTCAACAGGTAAGGAAGCACTACAGAGAACATGAGTTAGCTCAGAACACACAGAAGTCAACCTGAAAGTGATATCCATGCCAAAGCTGGTTAATTCTGGTCAACCAAATAAATCTTGAGTGTATTTTCTTACAACTCAAAGAATATCTGAGTCAATATTGAAATTAATTAATTAGTTAATTACTGTGGGAGAAAGGATGAATCTTGCTTAAAGAAGAATTCCAAATAACATGTGTACATGCATTCTCTGCAGGTGTGTAACTCAATCTTCATCCCACTGAGTGTGGTCTAGATTTAAAGACCATCTTCCAAAGAATGCAGTAAGAAAAGGGGGAAAGACCAACATTACAGTGAAGAAACCTGGTCGTGAGCAAGATTCGTATCACCCACTGTCATGTGGGTGAGATGATGCAGTAGGAACCCACCTTACATCTCCAGTCTCCCCCAAACCACAACCCAGTCTAAGCATGAAAGAAGAGCAGGAAGTCCAAAGCGAGGCCAAAGCATCTGACCTGCACTCTACAAACTGTTAAGGTAATGCAAAACGAGGAGACGCTGAGAGCCAAGACGAGCCTAAGGAGACGATATGACTAACTGTGGGGAATCCTGCGAGGAATCACGGAACAGAAAGATTATATGCTCTTTTTAAAAAGGTAAAATCCAAATAACGCATGCAGCCAAACTTAAAAAAAAATCATACCAAAGTTAATTTCTTAGATCTGACAAGTGTACCGTGCTTGTGTAATATGTTAATACTCAGAAATTTGGATAGAGGTGTTACAAAATTTCACTACATTTGCAACTTTTATGTCAACCTAAAATTCTTGCCAAATATAAATATTTTATAATACAGCTTGAGCATACTATAAAGACTACATGTTTGTTAAGAAAAATCATCATAATACCTTATTCTGGAGCTCCTTGGAGACAAAAGCTGGCAGAGAGTGGGGAGGCGGCCAAGAGCCCAGCAGGGGTTAGGGTCAGTCTAGCACGGCCTGACCACAGAGGGAGGGTTGGGGCAAGTGTCACCCTCACATGGCCGTGCCCACCAGGATGCAAGTGACCTGGCCTTTCACACACCCCACATCGGGCAGGCAGCTATCGGTGATGGCCCACTGAAACGATAGCCACCATTTCTGGCAAGATGGCACCCACAACCACAGGACAACTCTCTAAAGAAAGGGAGCTGCCTTACACTGTGAGGAGCCAAACAATGAGGACAATGGGTAGCAGCTTGCCAAGGCAAGGGGGCCTGGAGGGGAGCACTTGCTCCTCTGGGATATCCTTGTCTCTCACATGACCCTCCCTCTATCCAAGTACAGCTTTTCCAAAATCTTAGACGGTCACAATGCTATGGTACAGATTTTACACTGTAGATTCCACACTACCGGAACATACAGGGGGGAGTATGACAAACGGCAGCTCCTATTGGCTGCAGTTTATTTCAGTGTTGTCACCAGGTCTCGTGATTTTTCCTCATCTACTTCACATTTCGGAGTCCTTTCTCACTTATCTAGCACATCTATAGTTTCTAGGTGTCAGGACTACTCAAGGGACTCAAGTCCTTATCCTTGAACAAACTGGACCCTGGATACCAAGCCCTATCAGTCATTGGTTGCAGTAACTGCCAATTAAAGTTACCCCTGAATGTAGGAAATATATTCAGAGTATTCACTTTGCTCAACAGATTAGCATGTCATAAATATAATGGACCAAAATGATGTTCTGCAGGATGTCCCTGTCAAGACACCATAAGATTTTTTGTGATGGACAGCAGGATAGATAGGATGATGACTGAAGTGGCTCCTATGACCCAAAGGCAATTTCTAGAGAGAGGATGATCATAGCTCTCACCCAGAGCGGGTGGGAGATGGGTACCCTGGGACGGGGAAGAGGACAAATTACACCTACAAGGAATCTCATGAACAAAAAGAAGCTACAAATGCAAAGACACAAGAGGAAAGCTATCACCCGTGAATTAAAATAGAGAAGATATTTTAGGAGAATGACTGATAATTAATTTGTTAAAATACCAAAAAGAGAAAAGCCATTTACTTGCAGTTCAATGAGCCATGATAAATTTCATGGTTTCATTTGTATTTACATTTGTAAAATGTGGATTGTATGAGACATCATTTTAATAGCAATGACTAGAATGAAAAATCAGAGGCAGGGGACAGGAATTGAATCTTTAAAAACAGGTCAGTTTTCTGACTACAAATAGTTTGTAATTTGGAAATCCTTATGCAAAGACAAACTCCTATTTCTGGGCCACTCTGCAAAGTGCCCAAAGCCCAGATCACAAAACTTTAAAATAAAAAACAAACCGCATACCAAATATAGCCCTGAGAAGATTCTTGATAACTCATATTGTTGTTTGATGAGTACATTTCTGGAAGGACCACTTATTGGTCAGAAAGATCAGGTCTTTGGACATTCTTAACATCGATAAGAGAATAAAATAATTAAGTGGTTTCTTGGCCATTTTAGCGAGCTTCATTGGATAGTACACACGAGCTCTATTGGAACAGCTGGAATCTTGAGAGTGAGTGCGACAGACACTTAAAGCTTTGGGTAACAGCTGAACCAAAGTGCGTGCTCTGCTTTATGACATGTGGGCCGAAGGAAGATCGTGCAAATTTGAGCCTACTCCTAAGAGCCCTTGTGCATTTCTACCTGTCCTTTTGTGCATCTGGCTTTCCCATAAGAGAAGCATGCCGTGGTTATCATCACCCACGAAGGATGGAAGCCGTGTGGAGCAGAGCCACCCTACCTGCTGCAGCCCGAAGCAGGGCTGCTCATCCAAGCCGGGCCTAAATCAAACAAACACCAGCTCACCTGCAAGAGCTGGGAAAATATATGGTTATTGCTATACGCCTCTGAAATCTGATGGTCATTTTCTTAATGCAACAAACACTAACCAAGTCAGCTGTGTTTTGCCTATGTCTATTTTCTACATTGACCTCTTGCTAAGACTCTGGACTTCCTTCGTCCTTTCCTCTTTCAGCCCTGACCATGCCTTGGGTCCAGCAGCACCACTGGAAGTATAGCCATCTCAGGCCCCCTGAACCCTACCACTTTTGGGGTCTACCCAAGACTTGGACCTGAACCTGGTATCAATCAAATCTGTGACTCTCTATGGAAACCAATTACAGATTGATACATTTAATTATTTATAGAGTGCTTGCCTTGCAAGCACAAGGCCCTGAACTCGATCCCCAGCACCAAAAGAAAAAAATTATTTAACCAATCTGATGCTAAACAATCATTTTCTTGCCATTTTTTTGCATAAGAACTAAGAAATGGACACTGCTTAATGAGTGCCTACTCTGTACACATAAGATATTTTTCTCTGGCTTCTAATGCCCAGGTCATGTAATCACAATAATTATTCACAACAGTATCATCACCCTAAGAAGTGATTCAAAATTCAAAAAAACTTTGTTACTTTCTAAAGTTCACCCATTTGGAACTCACGGACTAAGCTCAAAGCCAGGACAACCTGGCACCAAGACTCACTCTTTCTCCACTATCCCAGTGTTTAAACTCACAACGAAATTGTAATGATTCTAGTTTACTAATGTCTCTAAAACTAACTTGCAAAAATCTCATATTATAAAATGATATAAGTGAGTACTGTCAGACACTGCACAGTGACATTTTGGTCAAGAGTTGATGGCATATATGAGAGTGCTCGTGTAAGATTTTGCCACCAGTGATGTCATGGCTGTTTTAGCTTGTGTAAGCACAATTTGTAATGTTTATACAGTGAGGTCAGAGCCTAATAATGCATTTCTCAGGACATATTACTATCCATAAGCAACACAAGACTATAATTTATTCCGATACCTGGATCTTAATTGCTAGTTATCACTAAGGGTGAGCTCTCCCCACAACTGCCACAAGTGTTATTAGCATAAATGACAATGAAGTGTGTGATTAGAAAATAGCTTTCCTGATCCATTTTCCAAGTCATTTGTTTTGGCTAACACTGCAGAAGACATGGCATTATATAAGCATATTTTGATGACCTAACATCAGAATTTCTCTTTGGAAGGGAGGCTTTTTTGTTTATAAAATATTTAACATGCAGTCTAGCATAGAGGAGCAGCTAGGGGCCTGGATGTCAACAACACCAAGCGCGCAAAGAGGAAGGACTAAATAACTACATGAAAACAGGACATTAATCGGTTGCTGACCCTGGTATGGTAGTGACCATGTGTTAGGAAATGAACTACGAGCACGATGTATTAGTAAGTCATTCAGTCCTCAAATACCCAATGCATCAGGCACACTCTCACTAACCCACATTTCAAAACTGCAAAACTAGCCACAGACAGGTTAATCACCCTTCTCAAAGGAACACAGAAGGGACAGGATTACAACTGAGCACCAGGTACTCCTGTTGACAGAGACCATTACTTTAATAATTGCTCTTTGACTTACCCCTCTTGAGTGAGACTTGTTCTCAAAAATAAAACCAGGAATATAGTAGGAACGGGGACGGAAATTGAATGTCTATAGTTAAAAAAAAAAAATCAAGTGCTGAGTCAGATGAAAAGTCACTAAGAAACATCTGCAGGTTGGATGGATTAAAGTGTAAAAAGCGAACTAGAAATCAATGGCTAATATAAAACTGGGTATTTTTTTCCTCTTTGACACATGACATAGATCCAAAACATTGGTAAATTCTATTATATACACAGTTGCTTCTTTCAAAGACTGGTTTGTTTGTTTGTAAAGAAAGCAATGGGAAAGACATTGAATTTCTTCATAGCTTACATAGCATATGTAAATAGCTATTCCCTCAATGCCATAAAGCACTTATTAAATAATACAAAACTAATAAAATGTGTGGCAATATTTTTAAAAAAAATCTTGAGGCATTTTCAATGAAAATGATATGAAACAAATGAAAACATTTTTCAGTATCATCTTTCATCTCAACACTAATAGATCATTAGTCAAAATAATTTTCTCATAGGAAACACAAGCATATTTTAAGAAATAGGTATAATTTATATTATACAACTTAAGGGGAAAAGGAAAAATCTAGAAGCAAAAGGGAGGGGGAGAGAACTATAATAATGTGAAACCCCTAAGAGACCACAGACAAACATGGTCGGCAGTGGAATGAAAGGAGACAGGACTGCAGCTTATCCCTCAGGAATTGGTTTGATATTCTCTACCACACACGCTCTACTTCTCAAGAAAGAATTTCTGTTAACAAGGAATTTCAAAATAGATCCTGCTTATACAAGGATCTGCAGTGGCAAAGGCCATCAATTATTCTCTCCTGAAAATTTAGGAAGGGCAGAAATAATTCTGCTTCGTGGTGAAGCAGCCTTTCCACCGAGGGCACATCCGTGACCAGCAGGAGGGGAAGTTGATATTTCCTGCCAAGACGATTCTCACAGTACGCTATAAAGAGCAGCCCTTCAATAAATGGTGATGGGTGAAAGCATGAAGACCACGACCCATAGAGTCAGTTTGTTCTTTTCTAAGTCCAAGATCACTAAGGCAGGGGGACCCTGTGTCACAGCCTTGTGCTCATACTTTAAGAATGACACAGGCTCAATTACACCCAAAGTGAAATTTCTCATTTCTGAACTTTTAAAACATCAGCTTTTCAACTTCTGCTTATATTAATACTCATTTAACAAATATTTTTCTGCCACTAAGCCAGCAAATTAAATGAAATCAGCACAAACAGTCCATATGGTAACTTTTGCAATCCAACCATCTGTGTTTTGGTAATTGAGTAATAACCTATAATCCATTATCTTTGGAATCCATATAGAAAATACACATTACATGTAAAAGCCTTATATAATTCTATAAATTTAGAAGCACTTTAAAAATTATTATCCCATTTATTCCACCCAAAGTCAAAAGGCTGATGGTCACATTTCTGTTTCATCAGCAATTCATAAAAATCCACTTAAAAAAAAAAACTGACGAGGCCAAATACTGCAAAGACATGAAGTAAATGAAATTCTCATAAGTTGTTGGTTAGAAAGATGCAAAATGTTACGGTTGCTTTGTAAAAGAAAAAAGATATTAGGCATATACTAAACTTATGACCCAGGAAAATCACACTTATTTACCCACAACACAAAAGACACACATCCATATAAACACTGTATATGAATATTTGTTGCAGGTTTATTCATAATTTCCTGAAAGACAGACATACCCAAAGGCCATTCAACAGGTGAACAAACCAACTATGGTATATCTATACAGAACACAACTTAGCAACACAGAGGAATAAATCCTGATACACACAACCATCTTAGATAAATCTTAAAGCCTGATGCTGGGTGACAGAAGCCATAATTAGGCTACATAATACGTGCCACTTATATGACATTCTGGAAAAGGGGAAATTACAAAGACCGAAGTCGCGTTGGTGTTAGTAATGGACTGAAGAACCAGGAGAGGGAATTAAAATATGTGAAAACCTTAGAGACAATGTCAAGTATTATATTTCTTTTATGCCCAGGTTTCTTTAGTTTCACTTTTTATTAGTATGTATTTGTGATACATACTACATTCATCCTGGGGAATTGGTACATGCAGATATTGTATCTTGATCGTTTTTACTTCCTCTTGCTTTCCCACCCTCCTTATTCCTTTTATCCTCAGATTCTCTTTCCAGGAGCCCCACAAAGTATATTTCCTGACTGTGATGGTGTTGTGTGACTACACACATTTGTCAAAATTCATGGAACTGTATATGTAATTTGTATGAATTTTATTCTATGTAAAATTTCCACAGTAAAGAAGCAAAACATTATGCTTTTGCACTCTGAATATTTTTTTTCTTTCCAGAAAGGGAAAAAACATTTCGAGTATCAGACTCTCCTTCTTCAGGTGGCTCAAGGGAAGCCTCACAGATGTGTCAAAAGGACCCAGCAACAGAAAGGCAAAGTGCTCCCTGCAGTCTATGCAGCGTCTGTGACCTGCACGGCCCTCACTGCCCTGCCCAGGTGGAGTCCGTTACTGGTCCATCCACAACCACGGGGGAAGTGCGCGGTTTGAACAAACTCCAGATCTCACTCCTGTCAGTTTTCACCTAGAGCAGCCCACCTGCTTGGATATGTGCGATTTTGTGTGCTCCTGAATCCTCCCTACTGGCAAGAACACGCTGCCATTGGTGGGTGGGACAGACCTTTCTTTATCCCGCCTTTTTGTACTTATCTTGAGGTCTACGTTCTTAACACATTTTTAAGCACACAGTAGAGTAGGGTCAACTGCAGACAGTGCTATGCAACAGATCCCTAGAACGTATTCCTAGCGAAAGTGAAACTTTATATCCATCGCACAGGGACTTCCACTTCCCCTCCCCTTTGCCCCTGGCAATGACTATTCACTGTATGAATATGACTATTTTCAACACTTCATATAAGTGGAATGAATCATGCAGCATTTGCCCTTTTGTGACTGATTTATTTCACTTGGCATAATGTCCTCTAGATTGATCCATGTTACAACACATGACAGAATGTCTCTATTTAAAGCAGAATAATATCCTGCTCAATGTAACACATTTTCTCTATTCGTTCATTTCCCAAAGGACACATTTCCATATCTCAGCTGCTGTGAATAATGCAATAAATATAGAAGTACAGAAATCTCTTCAAGATCTTGATTTCAACTCTTCTGGATATGTACCTGGTGCTGGAATTGTTGGGTCATAGGGTAATTCTGGCTTTAACTTTTTGAAGAGCTGCCATACTGTTTTCTAAAGTAGTTCTACCATAATACATTCCCAACCACAGTGCACAAAAGCTTGGAAATGATTTTCTAGTAATGACGACAAAAGAAAAATAAGCAAAATTAGATGAGTAGAACTACATCAAAGTAAAAAACTTTTGCAATGTAAACAATCCAAAGAATGGAAATGCAACCTACAGAGTGGGAGAAAATATTCGCAAATGAGAAATTTGATAAGGGAGAACATTTTACAAATACCTAAGGAACTCCAACAACTTAGTTGCAAAATCATAATAACCTGATTAAAAACAGGCAGGTTAAGGTCTTGAAGAGATGTTTCTCCAAAATTGAATATAAATAGCTAAGAGTTCTGGAAAAGACACTAAAGTCATTAATCGTCAGAAAAATGCAAAACAATACCACAAGAAGTTATCACCTCACACTTGTCAGAAAGGCATCAGCCCGCATTTCAGAATGTGGTTTGAGTAGTATTAGCTGGAAGAGAGAGCAGGCGATGCAGGCCTGGAGTTTCCATTGAGGATGAAGGAGGACCCTCTGCCCCAAACCAGGAAGATGTCTTCTAGAAGCTCCGCAGCAGGAAGCATCCCACCTCCTGGAAAATCCAGGAGACAGAAGGAAGTCAGCCTGCAGAGGCGGGAGATAGAGCCACAGTGACCCGGACGCCCGAGTTCTGCCCCTGCTCTCCCCCCTCACCACTGATGAAGCACCAGTGGATATCAGTCCCACACCCTGTCTTCACCACGGTCCTACTTTATCACAGTCCTACTTTGGGTCTGGAATGAGTTTTGTTTTGTTGTTAGGTTTTCAGTGTTTTGCTAACAGAACGGGACTTGGCCAATGGCCTGTAGATTCCTATTAACGAAGTCCGATATAAGTCAAACAGAGTCATGAACTCTTGAAAGCTAGGTTATTTCCTGCAAACCCACAGTATTAATTTTAATGAAGAAACTGAAACCTATAGAGTTAACAATTAATCTCATTATCACATACCATAAATAGCATCGCCAGGACTCAAACCTGTTTTTAAATTTTTCCTATGCTTCCTCCGATACATACGAGCAAGCAGCAGCACATGTCTCCTCCGAGGATTCAGTGGCAATCACAGTTTGTGCATAATCTCTCATCCCTTGCTCCCAATGAGTTGTTCTTTTTAATTAAGAGAACTGGAAACAGTTGTACAAAACCTGGCTACTGCCGCCTTTGCTGTCTGTATTCCGCTACCCTCCTCTTGCTGACTTCAGCTCCCCCGTGTTCTGTTTTATCACCTGCTAGGCCTGCATCCTCCTAAATCCTTTCCACTGTGTCCTCTCTTTCATCGAGTCTTCTGCCATTGCTGTCCTCTGGAAACAGCCCCACTCCCCACCTTCTTCTGCATGATTTTGTTAAAGAAACAAAATTCTCCTCTGGATACGTGAGATATTGCAAATCTCACCCCAGTTTTCCCTGTCTTCTCCCTTATACTAATTTTCTACTTAGAAAATATCATTAACATCCTTCACTTATTTTGTTGTTTGCCTCCCATCTCCCCCACTGGAGTGCAAGTCTCATAATGATTAATATATTTGTCGATTTTGTTTATTGCCTTCTACTGAATCCTCAGATGATGCCTAGAATAAAATGTATTGAATGAATACATTAATGAATTGGACTTTTTTTGACAACTGATTATTGTTCACTAAATATAGAACCACCGATGATTTTGGGGGGGATGTTATAATTTTAGTTCTAGAAAAAGGAAGACCTCGGTTCTACCCACATTCTTTACAATGAAGAAAATCCTGTGGTATGGAGCGCCTGTGGAATCCAAGGACAGACTGGCCTTGCACGAGAACAGGGACAATGTCAGGGAGGCAGGCAGCTTCACTCCCTGCTCTGCTTCTAGGTGTGTATGGTGCTTCGCCGCAGGTGGTTTTACTACAGTCACATCCTCTCAGCAGTTCTATAGAGCAAAGAAAGTGATAGATGGTATGCTGACCAGGTAGCCACCCCTGTGTGCTCACCTTTGGCCAGTACAGGGAAGGAGACAGGATCGCGGGACCAATAGGAATGCCTCCCCCATGGGAGGCGGGTCTGACAAGAAAACATCCAGAAGTGAATTGCCAAAGTCACTGATGTAACATAAACATGTAAGTCTGGGATTGTCAGCTACTTGGTAGAATTGGAAGACGCAAACATTGCCCCTTTGCCATGTTTTAGAAGAGGAAATTCAAACCCAGAGATGTTCTGAATGTCAGGGTTCTCACATTGCCAAACTCAGACAGCTGTGAAACATCCTGGAGTCCTGGTTCCATTCATAAATCCAGTAATAATCATACATTTTTAAAGTGTATTAGTTTTGCAGTAAAATGTTACTCTTTCCTGCCATCTCCCAAGTATTTGTCTTTAACAGACAGCTTCTTCTATTTACTGGTGCTTTTCCATTTCCACTATAATTGAAATGAAAGGATTCTGATTTCTTAACTTGGAGAAAAAATCAGGAAAAGCAGCAACATAATAGCCCAAAGGATGTTCTTGATTAAGACAAAGCCAGCAGCTTCGCACAAATGAAACAAGACTGTATTAAGACCTCTTCAGTATATAAATACATATATACAAATATATTCATACTACGAATATTCTTTTGCAAGAAAAGTGAATCAGCATAATATCTAGAAAACATTGTGTGACAGAGAACATATTTTCTGTCTTTCCCTGAGAAGTATCTATTTACTCTTCATTTACATTTGTATGCTTTGCTACACATACTTTTCCACATTTTACTCCTATATATAAATTAGAAAAGTCACCAGAAATACAAAAGGAAAGAAAAAAGAAAGCAAAGAAAAAGAAACGATAGCTGCTAAAATAATACATACAGTCCCTAACACAAACTTTAAGAGTATAACAGAATAAAGAAAGAACAACAACGACAACAACAAAACACTCTTCAAGTGAATGCCATACTGTAATCTGAAGTCCAGTTTGTCTGAAAAATCATAGCTAAAATAAACTCTGCAGCTATTGCTACAATTTAGTAGTTCTTTACATAAACATCAGTTTCCTTTTCCAGTACTGGGAACTGAAAACCAGGAGAAATGATTATTTGTGACCACCCTCACATTATCGAACTGGAGTTGTAAAAAAACCTTTGTTTTTATTTTCCAGACTGCCTGCAACTCAAAAATAGGATGCTGACATCTTAAATACCTAAGTAATATTTTTTGAGAAAATGATGAGGCCACTGTTTATAAATTTCACATCTTTATCACTTACCTCACAGGTTACATCTATGAAAATTCAGTGTTTCTAAAGGACCTTGGGTATATTACACAAACATCTTGAACCTCAATTTATTCATTTGCAAAACACAGCCTAATTCAAAGCTTTGTTGGAAGAGATTCATAAACTTCTGTCTTTGAAAAAACTTAGTACAGAGCCTATTACCTAGTAAAATGGTCAATAATATTATTCGCTATTGTTATGACTATAATTAGTCCAGCATCAAGATATTACTCTGGGCTCAATGCTCTCTAGAGACCAATATTTTGAAGAATATTGCTTCACGATATTGTGTTTGGAGAACAAAACTAATTTGCTTTTTCATTTGGCAAGAAGTTGTTTTAAATTACAAATCACGTATGTCTGGAAATTCCAAGGATATCACTTTCCGCGAGCAATGGACACACACGTCGCAATCAGAACTGCACAATAGAATGGATGGCTGACTTCCTGCAGAATGACCAGCACAGCTGAGGCAAATGAGCTGTTCGTGTTTCGAGTCATTGCTATAATGAACTTGCCTTGATGAGATGGTAGTTCACGTCACCTAAGACATTTAACCACGCTAGATAATCTTCCTATGTTTCATTTCATTTACATAATAGTTCGAACAGTCTGATTGCACACCTCTAAAATATGACCTTTTCCTGTCCTTTCCATTGTCCCGTATTCTTTAGGGAATTTAATACATGAAAGTAGCTTGAAAAGACAAATATTGTCAAAACAAGTCTCTATATGTTCTTGTTCTCCCTTTTTATTTTAAAAAGGCCACCTTTTGACTTGGGTAACAACTCACTTCAAACATTCATCGCCACAGAGTGGCCAATCAAGGGCTGGTGGGAGGTCTGTGTTCCTAACATGAGTAATCAAGGTTTCCATTCTTCTAAACAGGATGCGGTTCATTTCTTGCAGTTCCATTCAGCGTGTTCTCGTGCTGAATCGCCACTTTCAGACTACATATGTACAATACATCTTTATTGAAATTTCAAAGCTAAATAAAGATCACTGTTCTATAGCATATTTCTAGACTACAGAGCTATCGTCTTTGGAAAAAAAAAATAAGGACCCAATGGAAAAAAAAATAATCTTCCCCTGCCAAAAAAAAAGGCAACTAAAACTTTACCCGGCTGATTTCTGAAATTGTCTGCACCAGCCTTCACTAATAAAATCAAACAGGACAAAAGGGATGTGTTTATTTAAAAGCTATAGTAACAAACAAGCTTCTGTATTTACAGAGTAAGTTGCTTCTTGGTCAAAAGCACTATTTCCAAACCTCATCTTGCTTTCTTGAAAGATAATATTTTCTACAAGCAAAATTGAAGATACAGCACATCATTTCATTGATAGGATGCCAAAAGCCCTACACACAACCTCTAGACTTCACGGGTGTTAAAAGATAATTTCTTAGATCAACTGAATTTAGTAGTTTACCTGAATGAAGCAATACAATACAACTTGTGAATTGAGCTGCTCTGAAAAGTAGAGCAGGTTCCGAAAACCCAATCACCAACATCATCATACAGCTTGTATAGAAAGACAGCAGTAAGACAGGAAAACTACTTAATGTGGTACATATGAGCCCATCAACAGTCACCCAATTACAGCTGAACTATTTAGATGTTTACAGCTCCACTGACTACACAGCCTTCTGCAGCAGCCACAGCCCGGTTACTGAGATTAAATCCTACACAGGTTTTGTCCATTGGGCCCCGTGTAGGCGGCCAGTCTAAATCAAAGGACTCCCACAAAATATTCTTTAATAGGGGCAACTGAATCCATGAAAAATACATGACACGTAAGCTATTTCTTATAGCTTGTATCATAATTTGGGTATCAAAATCGAAAACTTTATAAAACTAGAAAATTTTGCAAAACATTGTAAACCAAAGTATCTAAAAAATATACATAGGTTTTAAATATATTTAATTAACATATCTATATTTGCTTATGTATATCTTAACTATAGGATCAGCTAGTCAAAACTGGAAAAAGAAATGTGTTGGTGCTCTGGCTGAGGAAAACAAGATGTCATCTTTTATGAGTAGCTACATATAGACCCAGAAACAGAAAACTATGCTTCTAAATATAGAGATTCACACTAGGACTTGTTTTTTTTTTTTTTTGCCTTCTACGTTTCTGACACATTCTTACCAAGCCATAGAAATGTCTCACTGAAAACTTCTATGTGCCCCAGAAATGTATACTAAGAACCAAAAAGGATTTTGTACCAAAAATCTTCAAGTCACTTGTCTTGTGCTTGGCACAGATTCTTGTGCCGAATTTCCCGAAGTTAACATCAAATGTTACGTTACGGGTATCTGCAGTTCCTATGTTAGAGATTTGTCAGAATACTATTAGCACCTTTCTGCACAATTGTTATTTCATACATCATACGGTGTCAACCAGCAAACAAGCAAACGGGAAGGAAAGCTCATTCTCTTGGTATAGTACAGATTCTGTGCATGTAGAAGGAGCACAGAAAGCCCACCATTTTGAAATTCAAATAGAAATAAATTACTGACTCAGGAAAGTCGTCGATGGATGTTAAAATCATCAGGTCTAAGTTCATTTGAGAACAGGATATTTAGGCAGTTTCAGGATTTCTCACAACAGAGCATGTATTGATAAGAAAAAGAACAAAGTAACTTTTAGTAGAGAATTTTGGTGAAGAGCACTTTAGCCAGTGAACGAATTTAGCACTATCATTAATGAGATAAAGTGCAACATGTATTTGCTGATACAAGCCACCAAAATGGACAAAATTACATTTATGCAGTATTGTGCCAAAAATGTGCAATTTAAATTGAAACATGAGTAAAGATGCTGCCAACTCACAGACTGCAACATAGCCAGCTTTCACTCTTCAACACCATCAATATCACGAAAGACAGTTTGAAGAATTGCTCCAAATTAAAGCACGCGAGAAGGACCTAGCTAGTGGAAGTAACGCGTGCCCTTCCCTGGAACTTGCCTTGGGGGAAAAACGTTGCTATATAGATTGTATTGGATAATGGAAGCATACAGATAACAGCACGGAATTAATATTATGCTTTCTAAATTTGATAATTTCACTCTGGTTATGCAAGAAACTGCCCTTGTTCTTTGGCAAAACGTGCTAAATTATTCAGTGCTAAAGGGTCATGACCTCTGCAACTTACTCTCAGGTGTTCAGCAAAAACACAAACACCACACTGAGTAGCTGAAACAGAGAAGGCAAACGTGACCAGATAATAACAAGAGTTGATCTAAGCAGAGCGGGATATGGGAGACCAGAGTAATATTCGTGACATTTTCTGCAGGTCTGATTTATTTTTCCAAAATAAAAGCATGAACTAAAATAATAAAAGGCAACGAGAAAGAACAGAAACCTGATCAGGTAACCATTTCAAATAAGCAAACAACCATTTCAAATAAGCAAACAACTCAAATAAACTGAAAGACCCAGAAGGCTCAGGAATTCTCCTGCTTTAAAAACAATAACCTTTCCTAGTCGTTCTGAGAACAGGTCACTCAAACTCAACCTCAACTCTATCCTCCTCCTAGTTAATGAAGCCGAAAGCAATGCAGCAACACACGGTCTCCCTTGCAAACTGACGCAAAGCACGCCGGGCCACGGAAACATGGGGCTTACCTTGCAGAAGCTTCAGACGGTCTGCTAGACGGCTTCCTGGAGGTTGAGGGAAGCGGCCGCAGCGCCTTCTTGACTTGCCTTCTCTACGATGCAGTTTTGTCGTCAGTTCTCTACCCTCTTGTGTGTGAGAGACAGTGGGAGCGACCGTGGCAGCACCTCCTATTTCCAGCCATAGTCTATGGGAGCCTCCGCCGTAGTAACGACCCCGGAGCAGTAAGCCTCCAGGCGGCGTCTTTGAACCAGCTCTGGCAACATCACGTGGAACATGTTACAATAGCCAGTTCTCCGTCTTGCCCCAAACTGGTGGAATGACCCTGCAGTGCCCTCTAACAAGCCTTCCAGGTGTTTCAGATAGATACTCGCGTTCGAATGCTGCCCTCGCTTATAGGGTCATTATATATTGTTCCAGGACTCACTAAAGAGGCCCAAACTGGAATTAGTACCTACCGCCTCTCCGCTGAACTTGTATATTCCAAGTGGCTGTATTAAATTCCATTCTGTTTAACACCAATCAAAGAATCAACCAAACATGTTATCACTAATCTTACAACAATGGTGGAAATACTATCATTCTGCTTTCATAGTAAAACATGCAAACTCAGAATTTCTTAGTATTAATTACTATATACGGTACTATATCCACCTAGATTTGAATTATTTTTATATCCTAATATTTTATACATAAGTGATAAAGTCTAGAGAGTGTTTTGAGTTCATTGTGTGGCCCGTTTGAATACAAATCTGTCTTAGATTAACAATAATAGGTGTATGTGGAAGGATAAAAACAAGTGAAATGTATCACAGTTAATTACCAGCGCTGGGTTCGCCTAGATCATCATTTAGTTTGGGGTAATTACACCGTCTGTTGAGAACACTAGCACCGGACTGTTGGAAAAACCAGTATCACGGTTTTCCAGCACGTGGCTATCACGGAGGGACTGGATCTATTTGTCATGACTGTATATTCTTCAGGGGCATCTACTGTTTATAAATAAAAGGCACCATGGATATTCTAGTGAAGGAGCTGGATCTTCCCATTTAATGTTAACCACTTGTCTGAATTTTACAAAATCAGAAGAAATCCTTAAGTGACACACTAATAAGGTTCAGAGTGGAATTGTTGGACTTTTTAAAAGATTCATTTTAATTACTTTCAATGAAGCATTTTCTTGATAGCTTTTAAACTTTGTTGCCAAAGCGAAGAAAACTGAATCTTAGTAGGTGTATAAAATGAAGTGAAAATATAATTTTAAGACCCCCTAAAATACTTCCGTGGAACAATAAACCAAGAAATCATCACACTGGTCAAGAAAAAGAATTCTACTAAAAGCACCATTTATTTTATACAAGGTTATAGTCTCTGGAGGTCTAATTGTATGTACTAGATATAGATATAGATATAGATATCTGCATGCAATATACATATTTACGTTCCTGCATTTTCTCCGTCTACCCACTTGTCCAAAAATGCAAGATTCCTATTTCAGATAAGATTTTTATAACGTACCAGACACTAGGAATAGGGATTTATCAAATACTTTAAGAGTTAATACATTGAACAGGCGAAGTGAGGGGATTAAATACATTACAATATATTATGAAGAAACATCTAAAATATTTTTCAGTCATTAAAGCTCTGTGTGAGTGCCAATTTTGATTTACAACCTGGTTCAATCCACAAAGCTCTCCTGGTTCAGGAGTCTCTGTTTAGAGACTCTTTCTCCACATACATGTAAGATTGTTTCTGGTTTTCCCATATTCACTGAAGATGGCAGAAAAGAATAATATAATAACCCTGAGGGCATGGACTTCTGACCTTGAACTCGATGACCGTGTGGCCAATGGCAAGCTGAAAGCACAGTTCCTAATATCTGCATTTGCGCCTCCCCACATGCTAGCCTGCTTTTAATTCTTCCATTGATTAGGTATGATCACAGTGTGATTCCCCTCCTGCAGACAACTCATTTGTATTGCAAATTGATAATAAACATCCTAAAGTCCAACAGTATTACCATCATGGGCCCCCACTGTCTTCCTATCCATTTCCGCATTATTGAACTAACAAGCACGGATGTGGGGACAGCTGCAGGTCCTCGCGAAGCTCATGTGATCAGCGCTGACTTGTCCGGGGGGACTTCAGACTATTAAAGGTTTGCAACAGATTAGGTGAATCTGATGAGTAGAGGTGAAAGCATTTGCTTCATCTGTCCTTTTTTGTTGGTATACACACTTCAGGAGGAATGCCTAGCACATCTTGGAGTCTGTGGCTTCAAGAGGCTATTTCATTTATATTTATGTACATACTCAACATTTTCTCTCCAAATCTAACTCGAGCTAAATTTATTAAGTAGTGTATATAATACATACATCTTTAGACTTTGGAATCAAGCATAGTTTATTTGGAATCTTGGCTTCTCCAGGTAGTAGCATATCTTTAAACAAGTTTGTTGTCCCCCTTTTCTTGTTTCCTCATCTCAAAAAAATAGCAGAAGTCCTTTTCTGTATTTAATGAGTTGTGTTTAATGAGAATGTGGATTAAAAGTACTTATGTACAATAAATACCAGCTACTTTTAGAGCTAATCATGAAAGCACTCTCTGCAACAAGCATACGCTTTTTCTTAGATTTAAGTGAAATAAATATGTTATACATTCAATTATATTAAACATATACTAGTACTTTCCAAATTACATCTTGCATGTTAGACTCTCAATGGGCCAAATAAATGTTACTCCATAAATTATCTGAATTATCACACCAGCACATAATTCTTATTTGAAATCTGGCCATACATTCACTGAAATATTTCAGATTGGTGGTAATTCTGTTCTATCAATCATGTTCTTTTATTTTTAGGAGTTTATTTTTGTACTCAAGAGCGTAGTAATTGAAGATTTCTGCTTCTGGCTATGATGGATTAGTTTGCTGCTGACCCAAGTATATGCCAAAAACACTACAAAAGGTAGACAATAAAAAACACATGTGTGAAGGTGTCAAAGAGCTATGGAGGCATCAGAACTCCGTGCAGCCAAACACCCGTGGAGAAGGAAAACACATTGGAGATGCGCCCGACACTCTCCACTTTTAGTTAAGGCATATGCAGACTGTTAAACAGCGTGGAATAGAATGTAGGAAAGCTAAGCAGAACGTGGCAGCTAAGCAGCATTTTTGACAGTGTCTTAAGAGGAAGAGCCAATAACTGGGGATGAGATCTTTTAAAGTAGCCTGGACCTCAGGGGCCAAATCCTGCAGTGAAGGGAACGGAACATGAGCCTAGTATTCTGGTCTTCAATTCACAGTTGTTTTTCCATGGAAGAAGGTCTTAATGTGAGAGGATAAGCAAGGACTGCCTTCTAAAGACCTGAGAATATAATCAGAGCTTTTTGCAGGTTCAGGGCACAGGAAGTGAAAAACCAGCACCCAGTTTCTCTGGGAAGGAGTGGATCCTCACGAACGACCCGTAAATAGAGTAATCACAAAATAGACCAAGTCTTATAAAACCCTAAACCTTGAATCCATTCTTTCCCTGATTGCACAAGGTGATGCTTTAAATTATGTGCAACAACTCAAAACCAGTTTTCCAAAAGGAATGTAGTGTCAGCTAGAGCCTGTGAGAGTTTTCGTGCAAGATGGACAACATTTAATTAAAAAATAAGATATAAACAAAGAAATAGTTTCCAGAAAATAACAATAATAATACAGGCAGTCATCACCTATATTTTGGAGTTACCAAAAAAGTTTAAAACTGATATTAAGAGAATAAATAAGAGAGAGGAATTCTACAGAGAACTGGAATCTTCAAAGCATTTCATGAGTTTAGAGTAGGTAGAATATTCTTAATCCAGAGGCAAAAATCATAATCTTATAGAAGTTTGAGAAATAGGATTTCATGAACATTAAGAATGTATTTTCATTAAAAAGAACTAAGAGATTAGAAAGACAGAAAGAAAGTGGCAGAAATTATTTGCAATATATAGCAAAGAACTCATATGCAGACTAGATCAACAATGCAACAAGTCATACTTCACAAATAAGAGTACTGGATAAGCCACTTGGGAAATATGAAGGTATTCTGTATCATTAATCATCATAAAGTACATATTGCATGACAACTACAGTGGATAATACTGAAATAAGGACAATATATTAGATGTGGGAGAATATAATTGGTATTCTGCTAATGGAAGGGAAAATGGTTACAGGCTCTTCAGGCATTTCTTTGGCCCTGTATGCTAAATGTGAACCTAAGTATATTCTAAAGCCCAATAATTCAACTACTAGGTACATAATCCATGGAAAGGCATAGGATATATATATATATATATATAAAATATGAAAAGATGTACAATAATTTCTTGGTAACAATATCTGTAATAATGTAAACCCCCAAAACACATGTAGGGTAGATAAATATTTGATGACATAGTTACACAGTGAAATAATATAAAAACATAGAAATAATCTAACTTACGCTTCCAGGAACAACTATGGATAAACTCACAAACTTAATGTTGAGCTGCAGTGGTTAGACACAAACATATATTTGTTATGTTAGGACATTTATAAAAGTTTTTTTTTAATCTGTCACAGCTTAATCAATGAGATGAGAAATCAGGATAATGGTTATATTGGGATGGAAGTTTTGAACAAGAGGAGCTAAGCAGGGGTTTCTGTCATACTAGTAATATTCTATTTCTGAGCAAACACAATAGTTACACGAATATGTTCATTTTAATGCACCGGCTTGCACACTTGTGCTATCTATCAAGGAGAACACAGTCCCTGAAAGTCCCTCAAGCTTGCCTTTTCTAGTAATTAATTTATTATCAACCAAACTGAACCACTGGTTTTTGGAGCCTGTCTCTGCATTGAAAAGCATTTGCCTTCTAAGGGTTTTATCTCTTTCTCGGCTTTTGCAAAGTAAAGACCATTTTATAATTCTAAAATTCTAAACAGAGCACGTTGGAAGTTGTTGCATCATCATTTCTTATATACTAGAACAATCTTTTTATTGTTATATGAAAGAATGAGTACATGACTTAGGTTTCTGGATGTAATAAGATATAGATGTTGACATCTATTCTTCTGATCGCTTGAATTATGCCATTCCCCTCTGAAGCCCTCTCCCTGTCATTCAGTCTACATTTGTCAATTTCATCATTCATCTGCCTGTAAAAATCTGGAAGAGATATATCCAAGTGGATGAGTGGATGAGTACAGAGATACTATGTCGGTCCCATCACAATTTTAACAAGGACAATGATTTCTTAAATTTCAGTTGTTGCTTTTTGTTTAAGATCCAGGATCCATCATTATTTATCAGCAAAGTCAATCTAAGCTAAAACTTAATATCTGTATTATGCCATAGTGCTTTCACTTTGCTTTGTTTTTATGTTTGTTTATCTGTCTCTTACTTATCAGGGTTAGTATGCCCTTGGTTCTATGCAATAATGCTATTTCTCCCCACAGAGAAGTTAATATACTCTGTGAAAATACTACTGTTATATTTACTCATTTGTTCCCATCTTCCAATGATCTCATAATGCTTTGTCTATTCTTTCGCTTTGCAGCTTTACTAATTCTTATTATAAATGTTTATTATCTTCACTATCTGCCTTTGAAAAAAAAATGTTTTTACTCTGCACAAATAATACTTTGTCAGCAGATAATACTTACAAAATGGAAGGTAATATCGCCCCGTTGATCTGTGGGTCAGTATCCAGGAGGCATCTTAGCCGGAACACTCAGATCAGATGAACTCCGCAGGCTGCTGTTCTGTCTGGGGAAAGGGAGGTAGATTCCGGGAAAACGGTGAGACCAGCAAGTGAGCTTTCCCCCGGCAAATCTGTTTTAGCCTTTAGAACTGAGGGCAGGAGTTAACTTATGATAATAGCTAACTAGACCGTGTCAAGCCAACTTCACTTCGGGAACTACCAGAGGAAACACACGCACATGCATACAAAGATCTGTTTGAAGGCGCTGGGGAGCTACCTTCAAGGCAGTGTGTATCCGTGAAGCAAAGATGTGGGAAAAGAGAAAAGCGAAGAGATACAGAGTTCTGGCATTTGGTCCCATTCTCCACTCGCGAACATGGTCTATCCTGAAAGTGGTTGCTAAGGACTGAGACGAGCGAGGGATGGAGGGAAAAGCAAAAAGGGTGCATATTTCTCAGGAGAAAGTGCCCTGGCAAACCACCCAGGCCTCTTACTGGACCATGAACTCTCCGTGCAAGTTTATATTCACTGATACTGACACACTTCCCTTAAATTCACCTCAATTCTCAACTAAATTAAGGTGCTCGAGTAGTTCTAATTACATGTAGTTGTCTGCCTGAAGCAGAAATAAATCCTTATGTCATATTTCAGTGTAAATATATAGGATTTGATAAAATATGACATAAAAGAAAAATACTGTGACCCAAGGGGAAAACCATTTAATAAAAACAGACACAAAAGAAGAGCAATGAAAATATCAGATAGTCACCTTTAAATAATAATAATTAAATGTTCAAAGCATTAAAAGACCAGACAGAATTTGGAGGAAAGCTTGAAAATGTTAATAAAATGTAAAAGTGAAAGTTCAAGAAATAAAACTATAAAAAACTGAAGCCAGTTGCTATATTGATAAGTATAATGGCAGTTTGCACATAGCTGGAGAAATAGTGTATCAGCATCCATAAGAATAAAATGCAACGAACAAAGCAGAGGATAGAAAAGAGTATGTCAAATTTTAAAAGGAAATTAAAATAGATATGGGCAAAATTCTGATGTATGTTTAACTGTAGTTCCAGCCAAGAAGAGAAAGATAATAATTAAAGATAATCATAAAAGATAAAGACACAAGAAACATTTGAAAAACATAGTAAATAAGTTTCCAAAATTAATCACACACATTAAAATGAAAATTTAGGAAGCGCTACAAGCCAGCAGGATAATTAATAGTCTACATATAAACACTGCTAAAGTGAAAGAAAATAGAAAAATTTCAAAAATTAGCCAGAAAAAAATCTATATTACCTTCATGGTAGGCACAATAAGAACAATAGCTAGCTTCTCAAAACGAAGCAGTAAAAACTATACTGCAACTATTTCTCATTGTTTTTCAAAAGTACTAAAAAAGAAAATTATTGCCAACATAGAGTTCGCTACCCAATAAGTGTATCCTTCAGAAAAGTGGAAGCAAAAGCATGTTTAGATAGGCAAACTACAAGAACATCTCTAAGCACAACCCTTCACTAAAAGGTGTACTAAAAATTGTTCTTAGAAGAAAGAAAACAATACTAAAGGCAGAAAAAGTAAATACAACTGAACAGATAAGTGTGTGAGTACAAGAAAGTAATTATTGATTACACGAACAAAGTATCCCAATGTCTTATGGAATTTAAAAATCATGTAATATGTCAGGGAGAGAAAAAAGCTAAGACCCACACGTTGACTAGAATACTACAAATGTATAAATTTAGACTTTAGTTAACCCAAAATACATGCTATAAAATGACTTCCAAAAATTAATAATGATAAAGGAATGTACTAACTTACAAGATAATGGATGGGTAATTAGAATAACTGTAAGTAGCAAATCAAACTATTTTTATATCGGTCATCCCCAAAAGAAAAGCCTTTGTGAAAAGACTTATGAGCTGATCGCTTTGGGAGGATATAATCATAGCAAAGAGACATAATAGAGGCTGGAACAAGAAAGGAAAGAGAGCTAAATAAGGATATGCTCACTACTGACTTAGCCACTGTTACGTGCTACAGGGACACAACCTTCTGGAACTGTGGGGGGGATTTTAATGAAATTGAATAGATGTCAAAGCTATACATCTGAGGAATGAAAGAGAAACATAGGTCTACCATCTGTCCATTGCTCCAGGGTGGCCCCATGGGTTCTTGAAGTTCTGTCAACCTGCATCTTCAGCGAAGCTCCTTCTTCGTCCCTGAGAAGTAGTTCGTGCAGTAAGACTCAAGGCCAGGACGAGACCGAGGGCACCTTCCGCAAGCTGGTCACAATCTTCGGGCAACTGACATTTGAGACAGCAGCTAAGGAACAAAGCAGGATCCAGCCGAAGTTCAGCAGGAACGTGAGAGGCTCTATTGTAAGATTTAGGACTTGTTTCCTCCCAGGTCTCAGCCTGATTCTTCAAATGAGCTACTAAATTTTCTTACATTAAAACCTTACTTAAATGGTAGTGTGTGCGTGCTTGTGTGTGTCTGTGTGTGTGTGTGCACACGCGTGTGTGCATGCTGTATACAACTAAAAATCCTAAGTGATGGAAAACAGAACACTGAATACTCAGGCATAGTCTTGACTTCAAAGAACCAACCATTTCCAGGCACATTTCCAAGAAATAATTAACATTTCCTAGCAGAGACATTACACGAGAATCTAGTTTTATAAATGATACTTGGGTCTCACATTAAGCGTCTGGAGAATCATAGGTACTTTGCAAGCTCTAGGAAAGAGTTACTCAGTAAAAGCAATGTTTCTCAATGAAGAGTCATTTGAGCCCAGATACTGAAAGAGAATGCTGTAGATATGGAAAGGAAGGCCTAGCAAAATATCCGTGAAAGGAATGTGCCTCAGGCTACAGAAACAGTATCATGGAGACTTCCGCTAGAATTATCCAAGCTTAAATGTTCTATCTAAATGCCAAAAAATATTTTAGAAGTCATCTGTACAAGAAAGTTAACTTGAAAAGTAAAGGTCTGAATCAAGCTGGAGTTAATATGTTCAGAAAAACAGAGAAAAGATGTGAATTTATACATTCTTAATTGGCTTTTTTTTACTTTGCACTAATTGTTGTTAACCTGTGAAATGTTCAGATAGAAATTTAAATGAGCCAGGAGATGTGGCACACACCTATAATCCCAGCACTTTAGCAGGCTGAAGCAAGAAGATCACATGTCTGAGCCTAGCCTGGGCATCTCAGTGATTTAGCGAGATCCTGTCTCAAAACAAAAAACATCAGACTGGGGATACAGCTCATTGTGAAGGGCCCGGATTCAAAATCCAGTACTTCCCCCACAAAAGATGAAAACTTAGGGTATGTGCTAAGTCTCTTGTGATTTAATGATTTCATTATAATTTAATTTCTCAAATTAATAAAACAGCAATCCAACATGCTATTCTAAAGGGGCTGGTAAAACTGTGTGTATAGTAATATTTGGAAAAAGATCTTATTCTGGGAGACAAAGTTTAAGTAGAAGCTCCTATGAGTGACAGTTCATCCAGAGGACCACAGATAAGACTGAAAAATAATTTTAGGGAGCAATTTGGTAAAGTCACAACATTGAGTTTACAGCATCTACAACTAGAGGTAGAAATGCACAGGCTAGCGATCTTTCAATATTTGCAAGATTGCCACATGCCCATCTTTTTAAAGTTTATGTCACAGAAATCCTTCTCTTTTCTAGATTTCTAGAAGCCATTACTATATCTTACTGCCTGAGAAACCAGACCAAAGGGTGGAGAAGTGCCATTCTTTTTCTCTCGTGTCTCTTCTATTTAGTGATTGGCTTTTCACTGTGAACGCACTGGAGTTCTAATCATCTTCCAGTCTTCACAGCTCTGAGGTTGGCAAGCAGCAGGATACACATGTGATTGAAGACAGCACTTAAAGGATGGAAAAACCTATTTGCCTGCACATAATAGCCTTGAACCTGACCTCATTCTGATTACAACTCCAGGAGAATAAATGTACATTGTAAAATATATTTGAAATATCCTTAATTGATGATACCCTTACCACTTTGGGCCATTTTAATCGACCATCTCTATCAGCTCTCATCTTTGACCTGAACTATCACAGGCACTAAGCTTTTTGAGTTTTAATATGAAAGTAGGCAGTCCCCATAGGAGAAAGGTGAATTCCAGAAACAGATGGAATCTATTCTCTCAGGACAAGGAGCTGGTAGTTTTCTCGGCTACGTTGTTCTATTATCCTGTGTCATATAATACTGAATTTTCCCTGTAATATTCCAATCATGGCTTCTGATTCATGCAGCATGCTAATTTAATTTAAGTGCATGTAGAGGCTTCTGCAGGAATTTCTCAATGGATGGTTTGCTTTTATTACCCAGAGGACGGAATACATGACAAAGAGCTGATCCTGCTACTCTGATCATTCAAAGGACAATTCCATTCAAATGAAAGACTGTCATTTCCACTGCTCAGAGTTGAACTGTTTCGGTAATTGTAAATAGTTTTGACCTCTAAGTGGCAGATTTTAGAAGTAGTTTAACGTACTTCATTCCTGAAATAAGTTAAAGGAGAAATGTATAAATTAATAAATAGAATATTCTGCTTTACTTTTTAACTACATTCTTACAAACATTTTATTATTGAATTCCATGTTACCACAATTTTTGAAAGACAGTTACTTCCACTCTGATTGCAGAAAATAAATGTTTGCAGCAATGAGGAGAATTTACCCTAAAAAAAAAAAAAAAGTCTTCTTTTCATGGAGAAGGTAGTCAAGTGTGCTGACCCCGGGGTGGTGGTACCAGCCTGCCGGTGCTGAAAACCAGGTTCTGTTGACCGGTGACCTCTAAAAAACTAAGAGAATTCTGGGTGTCTCAGGTTCCTTATTGTAAAATGGAGATAATAACATATCTTTTTCTAAAGTTGAAGTATAGTTATGCATATAAAATGTTTAGAATAGGCAATACCACTTCTGAGTATTTACCCCAAAGCATTGAAATATTTCTCAGGTCCCTGACAGATGTTTGCATGTCCACAGTAGCATTATTTACAATAGCCAAAAGATGAAAACAATCCAATATTCATCATCATAGTGGATAAACAAAAATATGCTACAGTATATACCTACAATGGGATATTATGCACCCTTGAAGAAGGAGAAAACTCTGATACGTACTACAATCTTGATAAACTTTGACAACAGAATAGTAAGTGAAGTCAGCCTGTCAAGAAAGGACAGACATTATGTGATTCCACTTGCCGAGTTACCTACAGTGGTTAAGTTCATGGAGACAGAAGTAGAATGGTGATTCCAGGGACACAAGGAAGGGAAGCATGAAGAGCGGATTAGTGGATAGAGAATCTCAGTCTGGATCATGAAGCATTCTAGACATGGGTAGTGGTGATGGTTGTACAACCATGTGATGTAATCAATAGAATTAAACTCTACACTTGAAAATGGTTGAAATGTTTGAAATGGTGGATATGATGTGTGTTTAGAACCATCATTTTTAAAAATGCTTAGACCAACGTTGGGAGTACTGGTTCTCCAAGTCCGTGCTGCAGCAGCAATACCATCAGCATCATGTCCTCGGGGCTGTTAAGAAGGTAAACCCTTAGCTTCCACCACCCAGCTCTACTAAATCGCAGACCTGAAGCAGAGTGCTCAGCGGGCCATTTCAATAAGCCTTCTAGGCATTTCTAATGCACATGCAAACTAAAGTTTAAAAGTCATGGAGATTATTGCTTTAAGTAGTTGACAAATATTAGCAGCAACGATATCACTTGTCTTCCTTTTATATACTACTTTTTAGACTCTCTGGATTCATTTTCCAGAAAACATAAGAGCTTTTACTTAATTCCTCCTTTACTTTCTTACCAATACCTACTTGAGATTTCTCAGAGCCTAAGTAGGTAATAGAGAAGCCAAATGTTTGTGGAAAAAAGAGCGCAGCAAGTTATTTGGTGGGGAGGTATATTCCTAAGGCTTATCTTTCATATGTTTGAGTAACAGAGAGACGAGGGGTCGTTTCCACAGTAACACACATTCTGTAATTTATAAATTGCATTATATATAAAAGAAGGAAATCATGGGAAAAGCCGGTGAAAACTGTAGTTTTTCAGAAGAATGTTTGTAAGAGCTGAAAATTGGTAGGATCCCCCTTCATGACAACATAGAGGTTATGGGTTATTTAAATGGTTGCTGCAAGCATCTGCAGGCCATTGTAATTCTCATTAAATTTCCACTAACCATAAAGATCTTTTTATTCTTAAAAGCAACACGCTGAGAAGGAAGTCATCGCAAAAGATCCAGACTGACAGACATTAACCTCCTACATCAATAGCATCTACTTTCACCAAACTCCAATAAAAACCAGGAATTTTCTACTGGAAGTGCGTCTCCTTCTGCAATAAAGTTTGTTTCTTGTGAAAATACAAATCAAACCACCTTCCCTTTTCAGAGTGAATCCCAAACCAGATTCTCTTCTTTCTCTTCCGTCAGGCTCCCAGTGTGAGTACCCTCCACTCAGTTCTCAATAGCTCCTTGTCATCTCCTGGGGAAATCAAGCACTCCAAAAATGTGGCTAACACTGGTTATAATCTCCTTTCTGTAGGAGCTAACAGGTGTGCTCCACATTTTCAGGTAATTACTCTCTGCCAGATGTCTACAAATGGGATGCTGCACCCCATCCACGGACTTGAAGGCTTGCCCTGGCGCGTTTTTAGCCCCGCTCTCATGATATGCCCGAGTGTGTGTCTTCGGGCTGTGGGGTGAAATCAGCAGGATCAACAGTACCATTTAATAGTAAATGGGAACAGTAAATGGGAACGGTAAATAAGGACTTGTGGTCCCCTCACAAGGCACCCAGCCCACCTGGGCCTCAGTTTATGTGCCAAATTAAACTAGAATCTCTCTAAGGTTCTTTGGGGATGGCATGGTTCTAGGACACTCCCCTACCCCCAAGGAGAACCTACGACAAGGAAGCTGGATGTTCAGAATCCCTGAGAAGAAGCTGGGAGACAAAGTATAAATAAGAAACGGTTCTTAACTCACGGTCAGCTTTGACTGAGTGGCGATCGGCCTCTAGGAAGCAAAATAATTCAAAATTCATTTTCCTCTGTGGATAACTTGACTTCCCCTGGAGGATCAAATGGCTCTAGACAGGGTTTTGGGTGTTAAGCTTAGAGATACAAAACCATCTTCAGAAGCATCCCAGTGGCCACCCTGAGCCCTGCTCACAGGGACTCCCCAAAACTAAGAGGAACCTGTGGGGAAGCAGAGAGGCTCTATTAGTCAGGGCTGAATAATGTGAAGCCCGAGGTTTGTTTACGTTTTGTGGGGAGATTGAGTTTTAATCCTATTCAAATTGAAACAAAAGCAATTGCTTGTCACGTTCTGCGCCACCCTGTGCAGTGCAGCTCCTGCCAGCAGCAAACCACGGTGTGGAGTTGGGGGAGCCACAAAGTGATGAAGAAATGAACCAGTTCAAGGCAAGCATTTTGTTACGTTCAAAATTCTCTCTCTCTCTCTCTCTCTCTCTCTCTCTCTCTCTCTTTGTTAAACTCATGTTCACTGGCAGAAAGTGACAGCAAAGTGAAAATCTCCTTTCATGGCTGTTTCTCTAGAATTCACATCTTTTGCTTTGCTCTTTATTCCCACAAAAGTTGTTGGGTGAGAATAACTGGCAAATCTTAATGATGTGTGTGAAGCCATTCTCTATTCTCCAGGGTTTCCACTCAAAAGTGAACAGTCTAGTGAAATTCCTTGTATGGTGTCTGCCTGTGAGAGACTAATCTTGCCTGCTGTCGACTGGGCGGCTGGTGATGGACGCACTCCTGCACCCACTCCTGTTTCTGGCCATTTGCCTGTAGTATGAAGGTCCTTACTCTGCAGCCTACTTGTCCTGTGCAGGTCACTGGTGAGGTGTGCACCTTAGGATCCTCTGCTCTAAGGACATGGGAACCAGGTACTGCATTTGGCAATGCCATCTGTGGGGATGGAGACAGAGGAGCTTTACCCACAGACCACCTTCACCCTGTGCTTTCTATGGCTTTCATACCATCTAGAAGTAGTACTCTCACAGAGGGGTCTAGTACAGTCTCTGCTGTTCACAGTGCCCTTTGGCCAAGTCCCATGGGCATAGAGTGTGCTGGGTACCCTCTCTGGGTCCAGATCAGGGCCTGGAACCTAATTACACCACCATTACTCCTCTTCTTTCTCTTTCTTCTTACTTCTTCTCCTTTTCCACTTCTTCCTCCCTTTCTTCTCACTTCACAAAAGGCTCTTTGCTTTCTCTGCCTGGGTGACAGACAGAGACCTCCCACACAGTTCATCTTCCACTTGGCATTCTACCTTACGTTACTACTCACGATGAAAACCCACTGGGAATCTTCCTAGTTTAGCTCTTGAAATGCAGAAGGAAGGTTTAGAATTCAGTACGTGCTTCTCTTGCCAGCAAAGCCTGTCCAAACTGCCAAAAGCTATTACATCATGATGGACTTAGAATCTTATTTTAAAGTCAAAAGCAGAATATTGGCATTGTTTTTATTCTTTGTATTTTGATGATCCCAATCTTCCTTGGTGGGACAGATGTGTTTGGTCACGTGGGGAAAACATGACACATGTGTCAGCCTGCGCTCCACACCCTTCCTGTACTGACGCCGTTAATTCTCTCAAGCACCCCAGGAGACAGGTACCTCTGTTATTCTCTTTTGCAGAAGCTGGAAAAGGGCACACTTCCAGCAAGTGGAGAAGCTAGTTTCTTCTTGGGAAAAGGCAATGACACAGCCAAGAGCCAAAAATGACTTCTTTTTTATCATATATATTTATATCTATATCTGTATTTATCTATCACCTATATATATATATATATATCTTACTAAAGGATTAAGTACTTAATTATATACTTGTCCTTCTCCCATGATGTTCATACTTTTCATACTTTTAAAGTAGAAAAGTCGCTCTCACTGATACCTTGGATAATAAGCCAAAGACGAACTGCTGAGGTTGAATTGGGAAAGGGAGAGAGGACATCTTGTCAGGGTAGGAGGTAAAAGCTGGTCCAATTTACCTCCTCCAAGGCCACTTTACTAAATCTCATTCTTCTCATATTCAATTTGAAAAGCCTTCTCTCTGTGAGTGGTCTCCTCATTATCAGATTATCCCCTAGAGTCTGTATCAAAATCAGATCGCCAGGACTGAACTGGATTGTTTAGCTTTTGACTTGGTGGGACCTTGGTGGGGAGCACTGGAGAAGTGGACTGTAATTCCACTTGACTCTCCACTTCCTTCCACTATTGGAGGCCCACGGGGATCTTTCAAAGCCGAGGGCACCACAAAGAAGGAAATGCTCACGCTTGAATTTGTCCCAAGAGCACCTTGTATTTGGTGCTGCGTTGCATCAGCATAATATGTTATAAGAATGTGTGTCTTTCTGTTCACCATAGTCTAAACCTCTTTTTTCAAAGAACTGTCTGGCCCCTGAAAGCTTTTCTGTATCAAGTATTCACTCGAAGTCATGTCTGATAAGCCTGAAACTAGAATCAGCCTGTCAGCTCGTGCATACCACCACACGACACGCTCACTAAGGACTTGTATATTCCTCAAACCTTAGCATTCCCCACTACCCGCTACACTCCTTGGGATATAGCACGCACGCAGCATGTGTTCTCTTAAATTATTAATTAACTCATGTGACTAGCTTATGCTCCTACCAATTGATTTAATCGTCAATACATTAATTATCTTAAAGAAGCAGATGTGGTCTTACATGCTTAATGTATAAGAAGGAAACTTTTTGATTATCATGGATTTTGTATTCGAATCATAAAAAAAAAAATAGTAGGGGAATTTAGTGATTTGATGAACCGTGGAATTAATTGCTTACTCTGCCCAGTTTCAATTACGCTCTCTCTTGTCCAGTCTGTTAAGGATGCTTTTGGCAGCTTTGACACTTTGTTTTACATTTTAAATAGTAGGTCAACTCACCTTTCCTTGTAAACAAGAACCACAATCATTCAACTGGAAATTTAGCAACCTTGGGATATATATATATATATATATATATATATATATATATATACACACACACACATATATATATGTACACAAATTTGAAGCAAATCTTCAAAATATTCAAGTTTTCCATATTTACCAATATACTTCCCTGAAAACAAACCCAACATCTGCCATTATTTTTCAGTCACTGTAATTCCAAGTGATACTATGACAAGCTTTTTTTTAGCCCTCCAGGAAATTTGTAGATATTCACTAACCTCATATCATTAAAAAATAAAAAGACTCATTTAAAACTAACAAGGCAAATAATTCATTAAATTACTTTATCATTAACAATGGAAGTCTGTGAGCAGAGTGCCATTTTTAAAAAGAAATACTCTGAAGAACATCCATGTTACTTTAAATAATATGTATGTCAACTCAGTGTTCAAATGGCTTTTTTTTTCTTCTTTTTTTGGTGCTGGGGATTGAACTCAGAGCCTTGTGCTTGTGAGGCGAGCCCTTTAACCACTGAGCTAAAGCCCCAGCCCACAAATGATTTCAAATGATCAAAATCCTAAATGAAACAATTGAGTCTGAAGTAACATCAAGTTTTGCTATATCCTAATACACACCTATATTTTCACTACCATGGGTTTGGATGAATTTTATCAAAGAACATTAAAAGTATAAATGTATATGAGGTATATAAACCTTACCATTATTTTGATATCAGATTACCCAAAATAAGAACATCACTATGAAAGAAAACAATGTCCCTCTAATGACAGCATCTCTTTGGCACAGTTACCGTGTAGGGTCTTGCTTTCTACTTTTTGGTAGGTTATTTCCATAGCAATATTCAATTTTCAAGTAACAACCAGGCATTAGACATGACAGCAATTAAATCTTACTTTCCTTTAACCCTACCTGGCCACAGGGCAAGCGAGAGACTAGGCCAAGATTTAAATCAGGTTGTTGAGGTTCTGGTCTCTGCGCGTGTTAGCCATTTTACCTGTACGTACGCACCATTCATTCCTTGTTTAGTTTAGTCACGTCACAAGTAAATTGTGTGTTAAGTGGTTTAAACACTACAGAGGTTCAGTCTTTTACAATAGCGGCCATATTAAACTTCACAAATGTATTTTAATGAGAAAAGTTACATCCTTTATATGTCACCAACTCTCTATCATCTTAGTTTTTTTCCCAGTCATTTAATGACTACCCCTGGGAGAGGGACAATATTTCATACAAATGCCATGAAATCAGGGGGTGTGCCATTGTTCTCTCAAACAAATTTTCATTAAGAAAAAACATGATGGGCCCCGAAAACCTCATCTCTTCTTTTCAGTTGGTATAGTCTTTTTTTTAAAATTTTTTACAAAGCCACAAAGCCTCATTTGCAATTTAAAATGTCTTTCCAAAAGGCCACATTTCACTGAAATGCCACATTCAGAGATGCTTTATTTCTTCATTCTGATGACTTTTAATAAGTTAATTCATAGCCACTGCCACAGTTTCTCTAAAAATCTATTAGACTTAAATAAATCATATACTTGAATATGTATATGGTGGAGGGAGTAGCGCCCAAGAGGAGATAAATAGACCCAAAGTTCTAACACATCCCCGTACCATTCAGAACGCATTGCTGCTTGAATGTTTACACGATCAGTGGTTTCCATTAGAATCTGGACATCGTTCTATTGATCCATACGCCTCGGGGATTTATTCCCATTGCTGGATTGAAAACAGTGCTTGCTTGGAAATCCTGGAATGACCCCGTTCTCACGGCCCTCTTCTACCTCCTTTGCCCACCCACAACTTTTCTATACAGTGACTCAGTATTTTTGCTCAGGGCTTTCCTTCAATTTAGACTCCTTTTTCCTGTACTGTATTTGTCTTAAAATGACACATTAAATGTCACTTCCTCCATAAAGTATTGGACGAACCAAGCTTGACGTTATGTCCAGTCACATTGCCTGCTCTTGTAGCACCATGCATGTACTGGGTGTCTCCTATTTTCACGTAGTTCAACTCTAAATAAACAATGAAAAGCCCCATGTCTTTCTCCACAGACAGAAGGGTGGCCCCTGTAGGAAGCTCACCCCCCACAGGCTCCCATTGCTGCATCTGTTTCAACCACCAAAATTCTCTTGATATTCAATTATGTTTGCTCAGTACATATCAGCAACCTCCACCACGCCATGAGCCATGCAGGGATGGGGCTTCCCTGTCCATGTCTCCCTTCCTTTTATCTGGATATATATCATTGACACAAGAGCAGACCTATGATGATTGTTTAGTGAGTGAATGAAACTCGACTCAAGCCCACTGCAAATGTACTAGTTCAGATCTTGATGATGCTGTATTTGGCTGCAGAAGGATTTTCCAATCTAACACTGTTGATATTCAGGCCAGATAATTATTTGCTTTGTGTGGCACGTGTGTGGGTGTGTATGGTGCTGAGGGAGTCATTTCATTCATTATAGGATATTTAACAGCATTCCTGGCTTCTATCCACTTGATGCTATTAGCATCTTCCCCACAATCTTGACAATCCAAAATGTCTCAAAGTGTTGCCTGCCAAGTGTCGTGGGTATCAAAATTGCTCCCTTGAGAACCCGTAGACTAAAATAATAATCTGATATTTATCTTCCTCCTCCCAGTATCTGTCACACTGCCCGTAACAAAAATCTTTCCAGAATAAAAATCCCAGTGGTGTCTCTATGTTGTCTAAATACCTTTCTAAGCTCCTATGTCCACAGAATTTATAATTTGCACTGTAAACAATGACACTGTAGAAAGCAGGTCTTGAGATATTAGCATTGCACTGTCTCTGCCATGAATTGCTACTCTGACCTTCACTAAGTACATTGACCTCCTTGGATTTCAAGTTCTTGATTTCAAAAGCTAGGCTAAATGATTTACAATGTTCTTCTCACCCTAAAATTCTCAGCTTTTTCTTTATGTAATTCAGTTAGCCATGCAAATTGGCAAAGACCGTTTTTATATGTTTAGCACTGTGTTAAGGCTAAACCTGTTTTTTAAGTTTAAATCTCATCTCCATCCGGTCCAGAATGTGTTCTAGGAACTCAGAGTTTAAGCTGAGTGTCCTTCTTTTGAGGCATCACGAAACCCTAAACAAAACTTTGAATATTGTATTACTTTGAAAATAAGGTTTGTTCCTTCTCCAAAAGACACTAAATAGCAGAGCACAGGGCTAAAAGATGAGGCCTGGATCTTAGTAACTTACTGATAGGCGACCTCAGGGAAATGATTCAACTTCTCCAAGCTTAATTTTCCCTATCTGTAAGATTGGGAATTACAATGATATGTGTGATTATTGTAAGATTTAGGGTTTGGCACAATGCCCCCTGCACAGTATTTAATAAATGTTTACTCTGTTCCCAATCTAATTCTCAGGACTTTGTAGCAATGGCAACAGTATTTTAATCATAATTTTCTCTTTCTTGGTGGCTCATACAAGGATTGTTATTCTTATGACCAACATCATACATTGGAGGAACTGTAGTATAATCTTTTCAGTATATACAATTGTATGAGTTTACAGTGCCCAACAATAAAGAAGCTCAATATAAATGTTCAATTAATTATCATCAGTGTACTTGTGTGCATGTGTGGACACACTTCCTATTTGATGGAAAATATAATTTTATTGACCATTATGGAAACCAACAAAAGTTACTTCTTGGGTATGATCTAGATCAGCGATGGTGAACATTTTAGAGCTGGCAATGATACAAACAACCTGCTGAGGCATGCACGCCATAGGTTTACCACTACTGATCTAGGTGAAAGGTTAAAAATCACATCATACAGTTATGCTAATTTGCATAAGATGTCCTTTAATTGTAACATTTAATTAATATTGTAACTCTTCAAAAGTGCTGAATAATAATATATGTCATTATCCAATTTGGACACTCCCAAAGGACCACATATTTATTCAGATTTTCAAAACCAGAGAGAAAATACACCCTGAAGATGCTGTACTGGAGCTTCTTTGTTTATTTTTCCCCAGGCTGCTAATTATGCTCTTAAAATATGATTAGTGGAAGCAATTTTTATGCAAAGCACATCCTATCATATAATGCCTTTACATCCTTATCATGTGGTGGCTAAACTCATATAACCTAATAACTCATTATCGTTAGAGATGATCTATACACACAAGAGAATGATGAGTGAAATATTGATTCAAAAATGTGTCAGTACATTCAGAAACAAAATTAATGTTATTAAAATATTAAATCCAATTTAGCCAAAATAGTATTCAATGAATGGTTAGCAGTAGTTCTCCAGTTGAGCCGATTAATAGATTCACCCCTCACCCAGAGATCATTTTAACACATAGCAATGTTCTCTCCTCACACCAATTAGATCAGAGTATCTGAGGGAACATCTCAGCATAGTGATAGTTTTAAAAAGCTGCCCAAGTAATTCTAACATATATAGCCAGGTTGAAAACTAATGAGCTAAGTTAGCAGGCATGGTGTTTTTAGGGATCTGGTCGAAAGATACTGGTGTATATAATATGACCTAGTTTCTGTAATGAAGGAACTTACACCTGCAGGGTTGGGTGTGGAAACTGGTATGATTGTGTGGGAGTCAACTTTGGTTTCAGACTTCTGTCAATTCCTAAAAACGATGAGCTTTTAAAGATTCCCCAGAAAATGTAGAAACAGAGAATTTTTGATAATCCTCGTGTCTCTACATTCCCAGTAGTTTTTAAGACAAAGACAAATTAGCATCACACATTTGTAGATATTTGAAATACAACAAGCCTCTGGCTTATTACTATCTGATAATATAGTTTCTCATGGGGAATCACCTATTGTTATTCTGCAAAAAGATCATAATGTGATAGTGCCTGATCACTGATGTGATTTCAGCTCAGAAGGCAGAGGGTGAAAAGCTTGAAGAAGGAATCTGGGGAACTAGGACTGAGAATTATGTAAAAGAAATTACATTTATTAAAGCAAGCCACCTGACTGAAGGAACATAGATGCTGCTTTGTTTCCTATGTTTTTAAAATATCAGACAGTTTGCTATTTTTGTCACTTCATTATAATAAAGTGTATGAGTTAGGGGATTATTTGGGAGAATTCAAATAAGAAGCATACTTAATATACTTTATGAATTATAAAAACATGAGTAAAAAGCTGGCCACTTCTGTAGATGGCATAAAGTGACAATCGTGGTACTTTTTTTCCATCCATATTATCTGGTGGAAAGTATAAAAAGGAATCTTTACAATCATTCTGTATAGCCATACTGTATCAGCTAGGTGTATTTACCCTTAGCAACTGGAAAACAAATACTTGTGA
Source organism: Hystrix cristata (assembly GCA_004026905.1). Lineage (NCBI taxonomy): Eukaryota > Metazoa > Chordata > Mammalia > Rodentia > Hystricidae > Hystrix > Hystrix cristata. The sequence goes on along the minus strand of PVJO010003712.1, from coordinate 54,181 downwards.
ACATACAGTGCATTTATCTGATCATGCAGAAGAGGGGATCTTTTATGCATACGGTCAATACTGGCTCTTTATAGAATATTTGCCCCTATTTGTAGTTAATTAACTCAGAAAGCTGGAAACTGAGTGGGGAGATGATGACTTGATCCGACTTGATTTCTTCCACTGTTGATCCCTGGGGTCCAGCCCAGCGGCTTCCTGCACAACCACGACCACAGCAAGCCGACCGTGCAGGGAAGAGTGTTAGGCTGTCTGGCTGCTCCATCATTTCAGCTCTGAGCGGAGGCAAGCTCTGTAGAGCAGCCTTCTCCACTGCGCAGTGTCTATCACATTGCTCTGTTTTTCTTTCTTTGCAGCACTTAACCATCCTCTAATGATGTTTGCTCTTGACCGGTTTCCTCCTGTGTCCTCTAGTTCCCATACTATAACATGGACTTCAAGGAAACAGGTGTTTGGTCCTTCGTATTCACAGCTGGACTCCTAACATTTCTTGGCACATGGCACGCATCTGTATATCGTTTGCATGATAAGAAAATTCTCCCGTTGAGAGCGATTGCAAAAGTGGCTGTAAAATCTTCATTCCTTTATTCTTATCCTTTTCTAATGCAATTTTGCAGCTCTCCCTCCTAGAGACAGAGTTGTTTCTCCAATGCTTAAATCTGAGGTGGTTTTATGACTTGTGTTAATGGAAGTCAGGAGAAATAACAGTGTCAATCGCTTTCTTAAACTCTCACTCAAAACCTCCAACCCCTTTGAAAAGGAGCCTAAACTAGCCTGGGGAGACATGACGGACTACCTGGAGAACTACAACCAAAGCAGACCAGACAGCTCCCAGAAGGAGAGCTGCCTGGCAGTCTCACAGGTGAGACTCCAGCTGATGCCACAGACACCCGACCTAGCCCACAGACCGAGTATACACAAAACCCTTGTTTTAAAGTGCTACATACTAAAGTGACTGGCTAAACAGGAGCAGCTATTTGGTATAGAAAGGGGTAGCTATCAGTGAGATGCTTCCATAGCAAAAATCTACATAGCACTGGAAGGTAGCCGAAAGAGTAGGAAAATACTAGCCAGAGTTTGGGAAAAAATGGCAAGAAACATTAAGTTAGCAAAATCAGAGAAAATGGTTACCAAATTTTTATTGGAGGCTGAAAAAGCAGTTGACCTGTGGTCTACAGTAGCAAAACAATTGCTAAAATGGTCACTCCTGGGTGAGTGGAGAGAGATTCTCCAGTTGGAAAATGAAGATGTCATTTCCCTTGTTTGAGGCAAATATGATAAGGTAGAGCAAGAGTGAGAGGTGCGAAGATGCATGAAGCAGTTCTCAATGAAAATCAAATCATAGCAATAGACTTTGGTACTGGTCAGTCACTGCTGACCGGCTTTGTGAGGAAGACTAATGATCAATTTGACAGGCCTCTGGTTTAATTTCAGCATCTCATCAACCACTTGCTAACTGAGATATTTAAGAAGTCATTTCGTTTTACTCTTGAAGCCTTTGATAATTATCCCTAAAACAGCTGAATTTATTTTACATGCTTTTTATTCCACATACATTTCTCATTCTTTCTAACTGTAGCATTAAAACATTTTAACAAGTTGTATCAGTTTACTCAATGTGAAGTTTACTTTTTGTTTAACAAGGTTGATCACATAGTATTTTTGTTTGTTTGTTTGTTGGCATTTTGTTTATTTACTAAGTGTCATCAATTGTTCAGGCTTTTAAATACATTTTCCCAAGTAATCCTTCATTTGGTTTGGTGTAAGATTACTGTAAGCAGCCCCAAACTACCCACAATACTTATTCTGGTTCTAGAGGAATTTTATTCCTTTGTTTTTTTGTTTGGCAGTACTGGGGATTGAACCCTGGACTCCACGCTGAGCTACATCCCAAACCCTTTTTAGTTTTTGTTTTGAGACGTCTTGCTACGTCTTGGAGAGTTTAAACCTGCAAATCTCCCACCTCAGGCACTCAGAGTCCTGAGATTATAGGCACTCACCACCATACCCAGCTGCTAGAGGAATTTTAAAGAAAACGCAGAATCAATTTGAATTTCACATATAATTAGACCCATTTTGTACAAATTACAGAAGTCAAGTTGATATTTCCCAAAAATGGGTAAAGTTATCAATCCAGTTAGTCTAAGAATGGGGAAGAAATAAACACTGGATATAAAGCTTCAACACTTTTTTTTTTTAGTGTTTCAACTATTTTTAATTCATTTCTGTGTTCTTTCTGTATGTTATGTCACACCAAGTTAGAGAAATGATTTGTTTGGAGAATCTTTACTACCAAGTTAATAACCTTTAAAACATTTTGTAAAACCTAAATGAAAATGTTCATATAAAATATTTGAATAAATGACCAGAGAATATTCAAAACTCTCTTCAAAAATAGAGATGTCTTTGGTTTTCCTTGACACCAGCTCATGTCTCTGCAAATGATGAATTCATGTTCAAGCAAATTAATTTTACCTTGTATACACTCAGGCCACATATTTAAGATCCATAAGTTTTCTGAGCATTTTTAAGGAACAGACAAGATTAGCCTTGATGATTCTCTCTGTTTCAAACTTATCTCTTTGAAAGGAGATGTTTAAATCATGGAAATATTAACATCCACATTCAGTTTTTGTTTGCAGGTAAACAGCAGCCAGCCCGGGCTGCTGGACTCCCATATTCTACTTATCATTTAGAAGCACTGGAAAAGCCTCAGATTTTATCTATGGCTACAATGTTTTCATACAATGTTAGTTTTAGGTGCTGCTAATGGCAAAAAAAAAAAAAAAAAAAAGCAATCTCATCATCTAGGAAAAATGTTTCTTACCCAGAAGAGTACCTGGTATGTGCTCAATAAATAAATATATACAGAAAAGATAATAGGATTACAACATCTAATCTCCCATGGCAGATGAAAGAAAGAGCAAGTACCTACCATGTGCTCAATAGTGTGACCAACATAAAAGAATGGGGCTTGGGAGATTGAGCACCTGACACCCTGGAAAGATCTTCCCTGGGGGAGAGGAGAGCTGGATTTTTAAAAATCATTCAATGTTTCTACTCATTGATATTAGACTTTACTCATCTGAGACTCTGCTTCCTCATTTGTATTGTGAAAAATCAAACTTTAATGTGCAAATATCCTATCATTTTTCTTATCACAGGCTTCTTTACAAACATGAGATTTTTTAGGAATTTCATGTTGAAGCCCAAGAATCTTAGTTATTTTGTTTGTTTCCCTTTTTCTCTTTACTTCTTCTACCAACAGACAGGCTACTTTCTGTCTGAAGGCTTTTCTCTGTCAGTAGTGTTCCTGCTAAAATAAATATCAATTACTTGTGTCTAGAAGAAATCTGACAGATGATATTTTCCATCCACTCATTTTACATAAGGTCTGAAACTTTGACATACAACATGAATCGTTCAAGTTCCAGCATTGTATTAATAGAAAAGCCACGATCTTGGATTTATGATTGGTTGAAAAGAGTTCTTTCTACTCTTCTCTGCCTGACTAATGGAACCGTGTTTATTCAGATTTAATTTGCATTTTAGTTACATCTTCCTATCATTTGCTTTTATTTTTCACTACATGGCCAGATACAGTACCCTTCAATCAGCAATTACCAGCCTAGCAGAAAGAATAAAAAAATACATGTGAGGAATATAATATGGTCATGAATGGTAAAAGATTATTTTGAAAAAAGTAATGCAACAGTCATCAAAATTCTCACTGAATAAAGTTTTTAGCATCTAAGTTTTTTAACAGTCTTTAGCATAGCCAAGCCATATTTCTAAATTTTTTAATTTGGGATGATTTTCATAGAAAAGCACGAAAGCCAAATTAAAATTTTCTTGTGTCTTCTCCTTTCTGTATCTGTCTGTATGAATCTGTCTATACTGTTGGAATCTGGGCTCTAAGTTCATGAAATGATGTTCTTTTATTAACATTATTTTATTTTGTATGTTTTTCCTTTGGCCTGGAAGTAGATGGATAGCTGTTTCACACTTAAAATGTTTACCGATGGCAGTTATTTTTGTGAATTCACGTCTCAACACGATGGGGAATGTTACTTCAGTCTCTAATCATGAACTGGATGTGTCAAAGAAAATGATGAGCAGCGGTTGGTAGCGAATGTTATTTGCCACACTTGGTAGATTCCTTCTACACGCTGCTATCTGATTGCAAGTGGAGATTTCACACAATTGTTGGGACCAGTGATAGTAACTCAAACAGAATACCTAACCAGAACTCTTCCACACCTGGGAACCATTTAAAAAGCCATCTTATTCTCCAGCTAGCTGTACTATATCATCCCTAGACACAGGCCATTAGTAAGAAAAAGCTAACCGGTGTGGAATTTTACTCTTTAAAATAATTTGGACTTAAAATTACTGCTGTGTTTTATTCTTAAATGAGACAGGTGTCCATCTTACATTTTTATTATGCTTCAGCCCAATTATTAGCAGTGGGTTATTTAATAAAATAATCAATTTGATGGGAAGTGCTCAGGTTGTCTCACTGTTGTCACATGAAACAAAAGATAAAGGAGTTACCAGTTAGGATTACCAGATAAAAGTTTGGCTTTGGTAGTAAATCCAACCACTAAATATTTTGTACTCACCTGGAATCCTTGGTCACACGCCTTTCATCATTTCCCCCCCTGCGGTTTCAGCTAATGTCATTCTTTCTGTCTCCGAACTCCTGCAGTAATTAATTCAGTACTTCAGCTTTTAATTATTTGCTGTACTGCTATTGCAGAACAGAATGTTAACACCTGAAAACTCCTGCTCAGCTTCTAGTCTAACCTCCTTATCAAACAGAAATATCCCAGAACGGGGGATGTGATCTTTACAACATCAGGCAGCTGATAGGGTGCAGACTCGAAACCAGATTCCAATTGTACTGATGTTGAGCCCAGAAACCTGCCATCCCTTACAATGTGGTACTTCTGTCTCCCCAGCTAGACTGTGATGCCCTGATGGGATTAAAGTGCTCACAAAGCACCTGCTCGATACGTCACTGGTTCTCATTCTCCTTTGTTCTAAAGAATATTAAAGCTGGAAGCAACAGCTAGAAAAAAGCCACTTCATTACATTTTTACCTGTGTCATAAATTCTTGTTGTGACAGACTTTTTAAAATATTTAAGCCATCTGTAAGTTGTGATCATTTCTATACATTTGACAAAGGTCATCACATACAGTTCGAAATCTATATTCAAATATAAAGCAGTGATTTCCACATATGAGTGAGATGTGAAAGATGATCTCATAGAAGTAGAGAGGACAATGGAAATTAGAGGCTGGGAAGGGGGCTAGAAACAGAAAGAATTTAGTTGATGGGGATACAACTACATTTAGGTGGGAAGGATGAGTCTAATGTTCTATACGCGGTAGAGGGACTCTCATTAACAGTAATTTATTCCTGATTTCATACTGGCTGGCAGAGAAGACTTTGAATGTTCACACCCCAAAGAAATGATAAATGTTAGAGGTGATAGATAGCTAATTGCCTTGATTTAAGCATTACACATTGAATACATATTCTACCCCATAAATACATGCAATTATTATGTATCGCTTAAACATTTAAAAATATATAAAACATTAACATCATATGGAGACTATATGGATTGCTCCACTTTACCAAATTATCATGAAAAACTTTGTTCACTTGCAACCTTATAAGGAGAAATGTTTTTCCCAGACATCTCCATTTCATAGTTCCCTTTGCAATGAAGTAAACTTGGAAATCATGTTGCTGTGTATTTAAAATCTTTTTTAAAAAAATTTATTAAATTCACATTCCAGATCTGCACCTTTCCTAACCAGAAGAAAAATAGATGTTAAAAATCATGCAGATTCTTAGCTGTGGTATTTTATTTTTTTTTTCTTGGTATCTCATGTGATGCTTGCACAGTTTCATATCAGCAAAAGTCTGCTAGGAGAAATTACATCCGGATGAGAGGACCACTGATCCTTATCTCTCGGGCTTGTTCCTGTAAGTCCTGGACAGTTTAGTAGTCCAGAGCTCCCATCCTGTTCTCTATACCCAGTGATAGTACAACCAGTTTCTGGTCAGAGATTCTTCTGAGCCTAAGAATTAGAAAATAACAAAGTGTTTCTTTTCCCAGTGATTCTCGACCGTACAGACTCTAGCCATCTGCACTGTTCTTCAGTGCCCGTAGCAAGTGTTTTACTTTTTATTGCAGCTTTGAGGGTCGTTCTCCAAAGGAACATAGTCTGATACAAACTTCCCTGTCATGGATAAAAGTAAAAGTCTGCCTGGTTAATTTCCAAGTCCAGATGGAATGATTTTATTCTTTCCTGTGAGAAGTGTCCAAGTCATGGGGATGGTTTCAGAAACAGTAATTACTGGCAGATTTCTCACTGTTTGAGTGAGAGATTTCAGAAATCAAGGGAAAAGGCTAGAATGATTTGTATAGTAATGGATTAGAGTCGGAGACATCCGTATTGACTCCTGTTTCAATTAGTATCAACATAGATGGATACATAAGGAAATACATAGAGAGTGTATATGTACATGGTTCAATATACACACACACATGTTCTTGCTGTGTCTACTGAGAAGTTTTAATGCGAAACCGCCCAAATTCCACTATGTCTAGAGCCAAGATCTTGGTATACAGTATACCACTCTTCCATTAAAGGATCCAAGAATCTTTGGAGAAACGCTGAGTATAGGTCCAGCCTCATGTCTCTTGTAGTGTAGAACGAAAGTACTAGAAGAAGAAAAAAATCCACCTCTGTTTGGTGAGTATGCCAGAGGGACACAGGAGACATCTGTACTTTCCCAATGCAAAGTACAGGAGGATCAGATCAACAAAATTAAGTAGCACTGGATTGTAACACAAAATATAAAATAAATGTCCTTTAGTTCATATTGATGTTAATAAATAACTAAACAGGTGTACAGGGGGAAAGACACAAATCTACCCTGAGAAGAATTCCAAATATCTTATGCAGATACTCTGCCCCCGTGGAAGGGAGACATTTTCTCCCACTGTGCGGGAGGCACCCAGTGAGTTCCTTCCAAAGAAGAGTATAGATATGGGGTAAAAGATAAAAGAACTTCACAGTGGAGACACCTAACAAATGCCACCTCAGCCAGCTAGTCAGGGTTCATATCGACAGGGATGAGGCCCGTCGATCTCTGTGCATTTGATAGGATTTGATAACAATGACACTTGAAGCCTGTGTTCTTCTTTCCCCCAAATCCATCATCCCAGACTAATTGTTAGAAACCCATTAGAAAAATCCCGAAAGTATGATATCCTTAAAAAAGACCCTGGCCAATATTAATCGAAACTGTCAAGGTGATCAAAATCAAAGAACGTCAGAGAAATTGTCACTGCCGAAAGCAGCCTCAGGAATCATGACTACTAAATATAATGCAGAATCAAGAAAAGGGATACTAGGACAGAAAAATGTACATATGGTAGAAAAGTAAGAGAATCTAAATAGAGTGGAATTCATAATAACTTATCTGTCAATATTGGTTCGCTGAGTGTAGTTACTAATGTGCTACATTCATATAAAACGCTAACGATGGGGGAAAGAGTGCAGGATGTATGGGACCAATGTACTGTGTTCACCTCTTTTCTGCAAATCTGAGCCTTCCTAAAATGAAAAATGTTTTGTAAAAAAGAAATTAGCAAAATATTTGAACACAGTTCACAAAACAAAATATATAGGTTGTAATTAAGCTCATGAAAAGATGTGCGACCTCGTCGGTCGCCAGGGATAGGTAAATTATGCCACAGTGAAATACCAGCGCTCCTGACAATAGCAAAGAAGATAAGTTTATGTTGCAAATGGAAGTCCTCTGTGTTGCTGGACAAGATGTAAAACTACACAGTCATGTGGGAAAAAGGTTCTAAAGTTTCTTAAATGTTAAACATTACTTTTCTTATGATCTAGCAACTCAGCTCCTTGATCATTATTCAAGAAAATGAAAACATATGTCCACACAAATATATGTACATGGGTGTCCACAGCAGCTCTATTTATACAGAAGAGACCACTGGAAATTTTTTTAAGACAGTGTCTTGCTGTGTTCCAGGCTGGCATCAAACTCACTATATACCCACACTGGCCTTGAACTCGAAATCCTCCTGCCTCAGCTTGCCAGAGTGCTGGGATTACAGGTGTGTATCACCACACCTGGCTCCAACATTAAAAATCTGTAAGATGTTTTTCTCATAAACCAATCATATTTACTAGTGAAATGATTATTCTATATTTTCTAGTGCTTTTACTATGTCTCCTTTATTTAGAGTGTCAAGATAAATGTTATTTGAACATGAAGATGATGACCCCATGTTTCATTAGGCTTATTATCACTTAGTCTATCTGTTGAAGGATAACAAATCTATTTCAGATAATTTCTTCTCATTGATTTCCATTTCAATTCTGATTTCCTGATCATGCCAGTCACAGTGGAATGACTTCCTCCAAATCCCCAAAAGAGAGGTTCTTTTTCAGTGTGCTTTTCCAACTCTAAGTAGTTCAATAAATCCACACCAAAGGGAGTTGCTTGGACTTCTCTTTCACGGGAGTCATCTGAATGACATGCTAAGTCAGAAATTATTGTACTAACGGGAAACGGTTAGATGCATGATTCTGTACTATATTTGCCCCCTTCTGAATTAGATCAAATGTTTTTTACTCTGAACCCAAATGCCAAATTAACATACTGTATTTAGTTTCTGGTAATGATATATTACTTACAATTGTGGTTCTTTTTATGGAATAGCAATCATTAATATAAAAAGTAAAAATAGGTACAACTATTCATTTTGGTTTTGCTAAATCAAAGCAACTAAGTAATGATTTAACATTTCATATTTCAAATCTAATTGTTACCTAATGGGCAAATATTTTCATATGTAAGTATATTATGGAGTTAAATATTATAGTCAAACCTACTTACTATCAATTTTTAATGTGATAAAATGTTCCACTGAAACTTTGTTCTCATATATTTAGAAACACTCAGGTAGCCTCTATTAAAATTAAGTGTTGCACCACCTCAACTTTTTTTATTAACTTTAATATTTCCATGGCTAATATTTTATCCCTGATCTAAAATTGTAGTCATTGGTGATGAAGATAATCCGCGCGACTTGCTTCTTATACAGAGCTGTTTCAAGAAGATATATTACTTTATTATTTGCCTATTATTTATTGCATATTTCAACTTTTAAATTGTTTGAAATCTAGAATCACTTTTAAAAACATTCTTTAGGTTCCAATTCTTCCACCTTGTCCTGCAAAGGAGTGGGAGTAACTCACTCCTTCGCAGCAAAACGAAAGGGAAATAAAGGTCCTACAGGATGGTTACGTACTAGGACAGGTCTGCACTGCGCATATGTGAGACACACCCATACATGCAGAGGAGTGTTCTTGCCATGTCATTCTCATGGGTTGGAGGTCAGCATTGCTCCAGGAACACAGTCTCTAAATAGAGCCAAAGCTGGGAAAAAACTGTGAATCCAGTTCATGAATTCTCACCTTCCTTATCCCCCTCAATCAAGGAATGGCACTTTCCTTATATTTCAGCAATCCATTAATCTAGGATACACTTTTGATATCTCCCTATTTTCTTCATGTCTAATCAGTCACCAAGACACGCCAAGTTTAACACCCAGACATCTCTGGGAAAGTGCCCACAACTCACAAAGTGTAATTTGTCTCCGCCTTCACATCGCCGTCTTCTGGACTCAGGATTCCTGCAAAAGTGTCTGAATTCCTGACACTGGAGACAAAATTATCTTCTTGTGATTGACATCAATCACTAGATCCTCTGGCTTGAAACTGCACTAAAACTGGCACTAAGTGCCAACTGCCCAAGGGCTAAAGGATTTTTTTCTTTTTTTTAGATCAAGGTCTATTCAGTCTGTTGTGTTCTGTCCGTAATGTCAGGCTTATTCTCTCAGTCTCCACATTTTCTGAGCAGATCGTACACATCAGCCCCCTCTCAGGGTTTGCTCTCTCCTGCCACAGGGTCTTTGCACTAGCTGGACCTCCGCCTGAAATGCTCCATCGCCCAAACAGCTCTCACAGCCCCACATCTGCACAGATGTCAATTCTTCAGCAAAGCGACTCCCAGTTCCCCAGAGCAGACCAGAGGCCCTGGTTTTATACCCTCTCTTTGTCACATTGACCTACACTTTTATTGTTCTGTGTTGAATAATGTATCAAACAAATGAAAATTTGGCTCTACTTCTGTTTCTGAGCAACAGACATAGTGAAATAAATATTTACCAATGAAAGAACAGGGAACAATAAGCCACCTACATCGTTCCTGGAAGGGACTTGGCCACTTTAGTACATGTGCTGCTGAAGCCAGCTTTAGAAGTAACAGCAAGCCACAGGCACACAGATTGTTAACAGGTAACCAACTAACAAATAGCTGGAAGTTTGCAGTAATACTACTGTGATGGTGCTGTGGGTAAGAATAAAGCACATCAGTATAGACGTGGTATAGTTTATATCCCCTGATCAGAGACAGTATCTCTGGGGAACTGCCATTAAACAAGTATTTCTTTTTCTACCCACATCGCCCTGGGTCTTGCAGGCACGTTGCTCGAGAACACAGAATTTGACTCAGAGTGAGACGGGAAGTCATTTGGAAGTTGTGAACAAGGGGGGATGTGGTCTGACTCTGTAGACAATGTGATATGTTTAGAATAAGGCAGAAAGGGTCTATCTGGTTGTTTCTGGTGTAGAGACTCTGTCAGACAAAAAGGTAGAAGTGTGTAGCTTAGTTAGAAGTCTACCATAAAGGAGCAGGAACGAGGTCCTTGTATGCTGGGTTTTGTTGTTTTGTTTTGCTTTTTGGAACTGAACTACATCCCCAACCCTTCTTCTTGAGGCAGGGGCTCACCAAAATGCTAAATTTTCCAGGCTAGGCTGGAGTTTGCCATCCTCCTGCCTCAGCCTCCCAGAGTGCTAGGATTACAGATTTATGCCGCAACACCCAGCACCACACTCGGCACCTGTTTTGAAGGCAGAGATTTCAGGATTTGCCAGAAGAGAGGATGGGATTTGTGAAGCAGGGCCTGATGGATGTCAGTCTGAGGACCTATGAAAGATGAACTGCTATTTATTGAGAGAGGACAGCCAAGAAGAGGGACAGACCTGGGTGAGTGGATCTGCAAAGGAAGGACATGAAGAGTTAACAATTATTTTAGGAAAACCAAGACTTATTTTAGGAAAATTCATTTTGCTTCGTGGGTGAAACTATTTTGATATGGTGAAACAAAACAACACAAAACAAATCTTATATCATTAAAAATATCATGAGCCAGAAATCATGCTCAGGAGATGGTGGGTTGAAATCCTGACAGTGTTCTATACTGAAATATTTTTAATGTTATATAATGGTTATTAATTTTAAGTCTTCTTTTAGAGTTTTCTTCGATATCCAGTACAGGGTCAGATGAGGGTCCCTTTAGATGGCTGTAAATGAATGTATCAAACATGATCTTTAGTTCACTCACTCCTGACTATGTTAATTTATTGTACTTACCTGGGACACACTGAGCATCTCACCACGTTATACTTTACTCAACTACTACCATAAGTGCACCCTGGTCTCTCTTCTAGCCTCCAGTTAGTTGCCTTTTTAAATTAAATTTATTTAAATAATCCATATTTCTTTAAATCCTGCCTTTTTGGTGACTCCATTGACAAGTTTACCAATAAAATAAAGCCCATAATTCTGAATCATCCATGTTCCCGCATGGTGGGCTTTCCTTCGCTAAAATGCCTTTTCAGTTATTCCCTCTTGCCTGTTACAGTTCAGCTGCCGGGCCACAGCACACCGTGTGTGATTCCACCTTGGAGGTTTCTGTAGCACCATACGCCAGTCCGCTGTCTGACAAATCTTTCCCCATTTGGGTCCCTGGAACGACGCTCTTACCTTCAAACTCCAGTCCCAAGTCCTCAATGAAATTTTCTCCAAATATTTTGTCTTTCTCCTCTGAAATCTTGTAACATTAATAATCGATGACATATGTACAGTACAATTTCCCTGAGAGAAAAAAACAAAGATGTTTGCATGTAGATGTATTGAATCTGAAATGTTTGGAGACATCCTAGAAGAAATGTCTAGTTATTATCCTTTTAGTATAGGGGGAACCAAAGGATTTTGCCTATTGCAGCTGGGGTTATAGATAGAAAAACAATCCCCTAAATATTTATAAGCACAAGGATACCTTCATATGGTTCAGGGGTTTGAATTCAGAATATTACTGAATCTGGGTTTGAGAAATAAATTTAAAACTATCCACTGTTTATACTGCACCTGCTGTCTCACAAAAGTTAATAACACATTTACAAAAGAAGAGAAAGCCCATCAATCTAAGAGGTTGATTTTTTTTTCAGATAGACCCGCCCAAGATGAGCCCATAATGCATAACTGTAAGATATAAGAGAGAGAAAGAGAGAAAAAAACATTAGCAATAAATAACAGAATCAGAACCCAGGGTTATGGAATTGTTGGAGACAAAATATTTGTAAGTATTTAAATAAATTGAAAGTAGATCAAAATATTAGAAAGGAATAAAATAAAAGATAAGCGAATTTGGGTTTTATGATTATGGCTTTTATATGAAAAGAGTGCACTGGTTGTAAAGAGCTTACGACAAGACAATAGATTAAAAAAGAAGCTGACTTGGACACATGAAAGAATTGAGGCAGTGCCATTACACCACTTCAATATCTCAAAACACAAATACAGAGAATTGCCGTGAGCAGAAGCCTCTGGAGCTGTAAGTCAGGCTCTGGTGGAAAAATTGCAAGACATGCAAGAAGATATGAGTAATGTAGAGATTAAAAGAAACTCTGAGAATCGTAGGAAAATGTGAGGCTGACACAGAAGGATTGCAAATATGATTGTCCCAGCTTGGACAATTTAGTGACATAGCAAAATAAAAATAAAAATTTATTTTGACATGTCTCAAAATAAAAAATGAAAAAGAGCTGGGAATATAGTTTAGTGCAAAGACGCTGGGTTTGATCCCCAGGACCACCATGCCAAAGGAAAAAATAAAAGGATAAATATAATAATCTAAACCTAAGCATACCACATTCAAACCACAGTTAAGCAAAGACAAATGAATATTAAAAGATGTTAGCAGCTGGAAGAAATTAATTATCTTAACTCTGTAAGAATAAAGACAGGATTACAATGAACTCTTCATCAGAAACCGTACAAACAAGAGAAAGTAGAGACAGCTATGTTAGGAGTTAAAAGAAAAGCAACAGCAAAACAAATCCACCTAAAATTCTATATCCAGCAAAATTATTCTTCAAGAGCAAAAAAGAAATAAAGACTTTCTCAGACAACCTGAGACTGAGGGACACATTGCCAACAGACCTGCCCGCCAAAATATTAGAACAAATTTTTCAAGAAACTCAGACCTACATAGAAAAGGAAGAACACTGAAAAAAAGAACTAAATAAAGGTTAAACAAAATTCTGTCTTGTTCTTAGCCAAAATAATAGATCCACATGAATAAGTAGAGAAATGACAACAATGTTATAGGGGATGGGAGAAAAGAATTGAGAATAATTTCATAAGATATCTACTTTACCTAGAAAGCAACATAGTGTTAAGAGTATACTTAGATTAGTTGTATGTGTATATTGCTAACATTAGAACAACCACCGTAAAAAACTTTTAAAAATAAAACACATCTTTAAAAAGCTCTTTAAAAAGAAAACTACACAGAAAAATATATCACTGCACTTAAGAACCTAAATGGATGAGTGGGAAAAAATAAAAAGATTAGACTTAGGTGAAACATTTACGTACTGATGGTGATAATAAAATCTGAAGCAATTCTGCAGCCGTAGCATAGAGATTTGGGAAGCTGGAAACCATGAAAGAGACATCAAAGGGGATGAAGACCATGATGGAGTCCAGGCTTTTCCTCTGGGGGAAGGTTAACACAAACTGTGGTTTAGGATGTGCTGAGAGTTCAGAGTACAGAAACAGAACAAGTACTTCCTGGGGCCCTCGTGCCTGAACAGCAAGTGAAAAATACAAAGCTAGTTCAGCTGAAAGTGTCCGAGGAGGCCAAGGAACACGGCATGGCCCTCTGTGGTCATGACAGATCCAGAAAGAGCTGGGAAAAAGTCATGCAGTTGGAAATCTTCGCATGAAACTTCCAGTCATTCATGTAGAATCGTACATTCAATAAAAGAAGCCTGTGTAGAATATTCAGAATATACATATAGCCGCATGTTAGTATGGTAAAATAATCAACATTTGTATTACAGCTTCATTGCGGATTCAACTATATCGGTCTAAAGTATTCAATCTTCCCATTCTGTGACCAAGAAATAGAAGATGGTAGAAATGAACCACTCCTGATTACATAGATGGCACGCAGCACAGTATGGATTTTATGAAGAAGTTTTGCTATAAAATGATCACAAAGACCAGACTGGGGAAACACATACTCATTGCCCACTGCTTGCTCTTTTCTTTCCATGACGTGAAGTTGTCTTAGGCTGTATATAAAATATATAATATAGTTAATGTATATAAGTAACAAAACTTCCTTTTTATGTAGGTTTGTATTATAATATTAAAAAGATGGCCAAGAGGTTGGGATTTAGCTTAGTGGTTAGAGTGCTTGCCTAGCGAGCACAAGGCCTTGAGTTTGATCCCCAGCAAAAAAAAAAAAAAAAAAGATGGCTAAAAAAATTAGGGTAACATGCCATAGAAAAAAAGGAAGAAAATATATGACATTTTTAGCAAAAGTTTCTCTAATTAGACTCAGTCTATTTCTTTTTTTGTAGGAGAAAAGAGGTAGGTCAACTTGTCCCTTGGCTGCCTGCTGCACGCCCTTTGCCATAGAACACTTTGTTTTATTATTGTGCACTTCTGAGTGTATCTAAATAATAGCACATATGTGTTTATAAAGAATACTTGGAAATTTTTTCATATTATTAAAAGCACTCCAGAAACCCAAAATATATAATTTGGGGCAAACCCTCGAATTAGGTATTACATCATTTTTACTCTAATATTGTATGGTTGGCAGAAAAATAGCATTATCCTTGTATTTGGTTCTTAAGGTATGTGTTTAACCAAATTAACTGTGGTAAGAACAAATGCTGATTTCAAATAAATGTCTTCTCCATGACATATTTTTAAGGATACTCCTTTTCAAAAGAAATCTTTGGTTGTTTTATTGCGGCCATCATCATCTGGAGTATTCCTAGGAGATGTTAATGAAAACATATTAAGAAAACTTTTTAATTTACATTTGGTAGTTGGTTCTAGCATATAAATATGTACTTCTACTTTGATTCATAGATTTATGATAGATTATAAGCCTAATGTGTGAATGAGTAAGGTACATCAAGTAATAGCCAAGATAACTCCGAAATGAATAACCAATGAAAAACAATTTCCTTAAAAATCGAGGTAAAATGACCCTGAATCTAGAAGTGATGTATAACCTAGCATGAAGAAAGAAATTAGGCTAGAGGCATGGTAGATTGTTTTATTGTTTTGTTTTTTGTTTTGCTTTTTGAGGAGATACATTTTGACAATATTTTCCTTGAAATTATTTTCCATATTTAAAAATTGAAAACATACTATAGATTACTATTTTGCAAAATCATCTGAATTTGAGATAGTGGCCCATACATATCTTCCTATTTATTGAAATCCATCTAGACTTTCTAAAATTAATTCCATCATTTAACATTACCAATTAAACCTAAAATTCCAAAGATAAGTTCAGGCTGGTGATTGACTTTAAAATAAACGGGCCTCAGTAAAAGAAACATCTAACTTTTACTACACTGTTCACAGTTTATTTTTTTAAGTGTGTTGGGAAACGCCAGTACAAAGATGACTCGTAAATAAAAACAAGTATTGTTAACAGATCTGGTTAAATATTTTTAAAGAAACTAATCTGTCAGTGACTTTTGAGAATATACCCCAAATATCCCCAGTGGGTGCAGACTTTTATTAGTGGCTATAAATTCATGCAAATAAATTTAAATTACAGTGAAATCTACAGATTTTGAGCATGCAACTGCATTAGCCAAACCAAGTAATCAAGATCCCTGAAAAAAACAATTTCTTGAGCCAACAAGAAAACAAAAATCTTTTTGAGCCAAAAGAAATTACACTCTACTATGGTAACAGATTCAGGAAAGGAAGAGAATAGTGGGCCAGACTATAGGTCTCAGCTTCATCAAGTCTCCATCTTCCTACCTGCTTATACATATTTAAAGAGATGGGAATACTTATGGGAAGAAGTACCTAATATGCAGCAGACCGTAAAACCCTGGAGTGGGTCGCAAACTCTGTTGCTCTTTTAACCTGTTCCCCAAGCTTGTGAACCCTAAAGAACAATTCGTAAAGCTTTCAATGACATGGTAAAATAACACCAACAGCCCCGTGATGAATTGGAAATCAATAAAGCATTAAAAATGCAAATACATTCTTGTTAATATGATATAATTGTGAAGAACTTTTAGGCATTCAATTACCATTTAACACAAAAGCCTGTGAGGATTTAATTAGGAATCCTTCACCTAATTGAGGTCAAGATTGTTAGCAGTGGATGTCTAATTAGCTTGCTTACAGCTGGTATCTTCTTTGAAAACGTCCTCAATAAATTCCTTCCTTAAAAGATATCTCTACTGCCACCACATACACACAAAAAAGCACATGAAAAATTGGTGAAATCCAAGTATAGTAGTGTCTCTTATTCATAAAGGATACTTCCAAGACCACTAGTGGAGCTTTGAAACTTCAGCTATTACAAAACACTTTATTTACGTTGAGGACTTTGACATTTTCATCTAAAGGAAGCATTTTCCTCTTCTTGGCACATTCAAATTGCTGGCATCACTATTATTGCACTTTGAGGCCCCTATATATTAACTAAAATAAGGGTTTTTTGAACACAAACCACTGACAATAGTTGTTCTAATAACTGATGGCTATTAAGTAACTAACAGGTTGGTAGAGTATACACCATGGATCCACTGAACTAAGAAATGACTCGTGATCCATGCAGAATGGAACAAGACAGAAAATTTCAACACTCTACTTAGAATAGCACGCAATTTAAACTGTGTGAATTATTTCAGGAATTTTCCATTTAATATTTTGGGCCTGAAAATATTTTGGTAACTGAAACATCATCAGACTACTGGCTTTGACAGTGTATTACAGTTACACGTCAGCATGGAGGGGAAGTAGGTGACAGGTATTCAGAAATTATCTTTGTGACTTCCTAAAAGAGTTACAATTTCAAAATAAAACTATTTAAAATGTACTCATATATTTCAGAATTGCAGACTTTGTACTATGTACTTTTTCTTTTGTAGTTACAGTGATTGTGATTATTTTAGACAATAATTGGTTCCATCAAGTAAGGCCAAATTAATATGACATTTGATATAGTTCACGTAAATACCAGTCTGGTCAATCCCAAATTAATTAAGATGACCTTAGATCACAGAAGCACTTCTAAAAGATGTTAGAGAAAATTTTCTTGTTTACATTCCTAATTGGCCTTTGGCCAGATTACGGTCTTTCATTATCTAGGTATAAAACCTCAGCTAGAAAGAAATTCCAAAACAAAATCATGTGGCCACTGTCTTTTACCCAAGGTAATAAAGATCTCATTTTATGTTCTCTAAGATTAGGATTTTCATAATTGCGTCAATGCAAAATACATAAAAAGAAATGCTTTTTCATAGTCTAACAAGAATCAAAGATTTATTGTTGTAGAGTTACCCATTGCAACAATGACAAAATTGTGTCCCTGAAACTCTAATGCACCAAGGTTTTTCAGGGAAAAGGGGCGATGGGGAACAGGGGTCATATAGGTTGTATTATAACTCAAGTAGAATGTGTATTTCTGTGTTTAAAGATACGAGCATTTTTTAGTTTATACTCAGCATATGCTCAGTAAAATTTGGCCTTGAAATTGTTCCTAAAATCTCCAATTAACAATATTTAAAATCAATGTTCTGCAGAACAGATGTTGGGAATGGCTAGTATAGCGAAGAAGCATGCTTCGTAATTAAGGCTACCATCAACAGCCCAAATTAGAAGCATATATCACACACGGCCTGCAGTGGTTACTAAAAAAACAGAAATTGGTCACTCATTTTAATGACCCAAAGACACATAATTCTTTAGTTACCTCTTTTACCTTGTGGATTTGTTTTCTTGTTTTTTTTTTTTATTTTTAAAATTCCATCTTCAAACAGCACAGATGAAATGTTTACTTTCATCGTGGTGAGAAACAATGAAATTCCTAGTTGTAAGTCTAGAAGCCTCCCCACGTGATCACCAGGAATTGTTTCCTTCCCTTAGGGCCAGTCTTCCTGTTCATCCTGGCCACCTTCCTATTCTTTGAACACACCACATTCTTCCATGGTCCAGGACTTCATCACAGCTATTTCCTCCACTTAGATCAATTTCCTTCTCATCCATAGCCACTTCCTTTTCATCACTCATTTAGTCATCATTTAAATGTCGTTCAAATGACATTTGAAGATCTAAGACCCTACATACTGACTTTAAAAGGGGAGATTTTTCAGATACTCAGTACGGGTTTCCGGACTGGAGAGAAAAAATGGTTCAAAACCTCCCAAGTCAGAAGGCACAACTTGCACCCAACGCACCTCCCGTGCATAACCCACTCCTACAAGAGGAATAGACCCATCAAGTCATCCCAAAGAAGTGGGTCAGAGTGAAGATAAATTTTGCTGAGGGCATTCTGAGGTGTTTATGCATAATCCTGTGAACACAGGTATGGGGCTCACGACAAGCTGAATAAAGGTAAAAATTGTGGTGTTTGGCTAGTCAGGTTTAAATCATTTTTTTTCATTATTGGGTGTCTGTCAATATCGGTTTCATGTCTTGCCCATTTCATATTTCAACCACCATCCTATGCTTAAATTTATTACAAGCTATATAAATATTTTACTTATGCTATGCCTTTAGCTGTAACCACATGCCCTCTCTTATATTTTCCTTTTTTAATACAAAAACTTCATTTTATGTAAAACCACTAAATTGGAAAGAGAGGTATAAAAGAGACGATAAGTCCAAACTTTGCTAGAGAAATAAGAATAAAATATTCTAGTCAATCAATTATTTTATTAACTCATCAAGCACTTATTCCTGGCTGTCACTGTCAGGTGAATATGTGCCAGGAGGTCTGCTATGCTTTGGTAGAAAACTACAGTCCTGTGATAAGTCAGATGATTTATAACTGGTCCGGCCTCCTGGCCTCTCCACCTGTTTTTCCAGACTCTCAGTCAGAAGCTACTACACAGATCATATATTTTTAGATATAAAGATAAAAGAGAGCAGTACTCTTTATTATATATTTTAAAATAACATTCACCCATTGACCTTGCCAATTTTTATAAATATATTCAAAATTAAGTTCTCCTTCTCTTCAACTTTATTTTACACTTGATTCCAAATTGGCATAGATAGAAAACTAAGGTATGAGAAAAATACAAAAACGAGACAGTTAAAATACAGAGGTATAAGAAAATACTTACTAAAATGAAAAAGATAAATTTAACATGAAAATCCATACAAAGTAGCCTTTTAAAAGTGTGTGAATGAGTTACTTAGCAGCTTATTCACAATAAAAATGTCATTCATATACAATATTGGAGTTACAGTAATAAAATCAGCAAGTACATCTCAATACATTGGAGATTTCCCTTACATGTCGTCTGTCTTGGTGAAACTATTACATGGTAATTACTATAACTAGGGATTTTTCTGACTGTTCTCCTCCATTAAGATGGTAGGTCTATTATGTAGAATGTGAACAGTGAACTAGAATCAGAAAAGGGGACATGAAAAAAAATCATTCGGTTTTAAATCGGAGCCATTCCAAAAAATGTCGGTTCAAAACAGTCAATATAACTGATATTACAATTCTAGGAGCATCTGATAGGAAGTAAAAAGAAATCAGAAGCCAGCGTGAGTTCTGAAATGTTTTACATAGTATATCGATGTGAGCTAAAATAAATCACATCTACAATCAATTGACTTATATTAGAATTAGAAAAACACAAAAACGTTTTTAAAGTGATGAATTAACTGGTAAATTTTTTTCTGAATTTACAGTTGAAATATTTTCTAATATTTGCATACAATCTACTTAAAAATATAATTAGAGATATAGTAAAGTTTTCCATATGTTATTAACTTGCATTACAAATCATATAAGTTGATTTTTGGAAAAAATAGAAAATTCTATGTTTTTTATTTTTTGTTTTTTTGGTGCTGGTGCTCGAACTCAGGGGCTTGTGCTTGCAAGGCAAGCACTCTAACCACTGAGCTAAATCCCCAGCCTCAGAAAATTCTGTATTTTTTAATTTGAACTTAAACACAATAATTGCTTATATTTGATTCTAATTTACTCTAACAACCAGTTTTGACTATGCAATTGCTGTCTTTATGCTTTTATCTATCCATTTTTCCTAATTCTTTTTGAATGAGTGAAAAATATTATGCCTTGTGTAACATGTTTTTATAGCCCTTCTCCCCTCTTCAACACGCCCTTTTAGAAATTCTCATCAGTATAACTCACCATAAGAAAAGACTAGCCACTGATTGTACTTAAAAATGGAGAGTGTTCTGCAAATCTTGACATTCTTTTTGACTGTCTATCCAAGTCACATGCAAGTGGGTATTAGGGCTAAAGGAACAATTATTCCCTGGGAAAGGCTGGAAGGGAAATAAATAGAGCTTTTCCCCAACAATTGGTAAGATATTACAACTTGAAAGAGAAGCAATTATTATTTGGTAAATTCCACATGTTTAGATGGAAGAGGAAAGAAATAGATCCGGTATGATCAGCTCGAATAGTTTGGATATATTGCTAAAAAATCATCCTAAACTGCCCAACAGCTGTACAGTCTTCCAAAGCATTATGGCCTCTTGCTCAGTAAATGCAGTCATCATGTTCCTTCTCATCCAGACCACCTTTTCTTCACTTTGGCACAATTTGTACAACACATACATGTCACAGTGATGTAGGAGAACCATAACTCCCAACCTGCTAGATGTCAGACATGCCAAGTACGTGTCACCCGCAATCCAAGAATGAATTCTAAGGAACAAAGGAGGTTCAGGGTAGGAAAGATTTATTGAGAGACAGCTCCTGAGAGACAGGAGGGGTCCCAAAAGTGGATTGCCACCCAGGCCCTTTGTCAGAAGTAATTTATACAGCAAAGTCACAGTGTGGGCACAATGTAGGTCAAACTATAACCAACCTATAAGATTACAAGTATAACTGCTTAGCTAATATTGATCCAATGGGGAAGCGAGTCGCATAGCAAGGGTACCTGGAAAGAACAAAGGCATTTGGGGAAGGAATGGGTCTGGATGCTCTGGACAATGGGTGCCTATCTGGACTTTTTACACCAGGTGGTGCTGATTATAGTATAATTCCAATTTACTGCTTACCCTTAGGGAGGCATGAAGGCCCGGCCACTGCATCTTTATTTAATGTTTGGCCTTCTTCAGATGCACCTCCAACCATAGTTCCAATGTCTTTATCTTTTTCTGCTGACTTCCTTGACAGCTCCAGCCCTCTCTGACTGTATATTAATTTCTAATTTAGTTGCCTATAAAACAGCATATGGTTTTATCCCACCCATTCTGTATAATTTTTCCCCACATATGCAGTGTTTAATTCATACTACTAAGGTCTTTAAATGCAGTGGTGTTATTGTTTTTAGAAAACAATATCTACAATTGGCTTAAATATCTTATAAGTTATTTTTCCTCATATCTCTCTCATTTTCAATTTTTTAACTAATGATCATTCTTTTTTATTGGACATTTACACGCGCTTCTGAAGTAAAGGGATCCAACAGGGACAGGAAGAGTCAGTTGGGTGACATATGTTACTGGAGGCAGTCCTAGGGCTTCTTTCCAGGTCTTGGTGTCCTGAACAAAGAATTGGACCAGGCACAAGGGAAAGGTAGCATAGGTACAGATTTATTTGAAGGCAGAAAGGAGTATATCTACAAGGCAAGAACGGAAGGAGGCTCACATTGGCCCCAAGGAAATAGGAAAGGGACTTTTAGTATCCAAAATACATGGACTGGTCCCCATCACACATTAATATGGCATTGGGACAATTGTTCAACCAACAAAACCCACTTGGCCTCATGCCAGGTGTAAATGAAGGAGCAGCAACAATGTCTTTTGATTGGTCACACCGATATAGTAAATGAAGAATTAAGAATAGCATCTTCTGATTGGTCATGTGAATAGCACCAGAATCAAATGAAGGATTAGGAGTATTGCTTTCTGACCGGCCCTGTGAGCAATGTGAGGAGCTGGAAGCCTGAAATCATTTGGGGTCCTGAGTTCGGCCCATGTCTGCTCTTTTTAGGAAACATCTTTCCCAGCTGGTTAGCCCTGGGATTTTCTGACTTCTGACACATTCTACCCAGATCCTCCTTTCCTACCTCAATTTCAATGTGATGTCAAGATTTCCTCAGCCAGAAAATTGGAACAAAATTGGGATAGTGTGGAGAATAATAAGATAGTCCTGTGTGTGTGTGTGTGTGTGTGTGTATGTGTGTGTGTGTGTGTGTATCAAAAAGATGATTCCATTGATACATACTAAATTATCCCCACCACACACATACCATATTTCTTTACTCCAGGCAGACTTAATTTTTATCTCAGCTGCCTATGTAAAAGATCCTCAACAAGTACACATTTCTGAAAATTCAAAGAGAGTTAGACATAAAAAGATTTTTAGAGTCTCAAAGACTTTAAAAATCCTTCTGAGGACACCAAACAGGTTCAATCCACAGCAGTCACCCTGCTATCCAATCCTGCAACTGTAGCTATTATTGCCAAAGCTTTCAAATGTTTCTTCCTGCTTAGTCCCTAAGAAATCTGAGAGCATAAAAGATGGAGAGAAAGTCTATGTGCCGGGATTATTCTTTTTAAAGGCAGGGGGTCCAGTTTTCTTTCCCAGAAAGGTTCTGGGCATGTTGACACAAGTTTGTATCACATTTTTGCTGCTGTGACTGGGGAACACAAAAGCAACAGCAAATAATTAAGCCACGACAAATAATTTAAAGTTATAAGGGCAATTAGGAGATGAGGGGAAGTAAAGGAAGATAAATGAATTGAGAGAGGCCATCCAGATGGCTACAGGCTGAGGAACGAGGGAGTGAAATTGTCTGGGAACATCCCCGGTCATAGTCATTAGATATTTAAGAATGTAGGTGTCTGGTGTTTTATGCAAAGTGGCATTTGTTGTGCTGTGTGCTTCGTTGTCTGTCTCTCCCAAATCCTAAGCCTTTGCATAAACCCAGGAAACACACAATTTCTGTAAGCAAGGCTTTGTTGCGTTTTAGTGATTATGTAGAAGGTGAAATTTTATCTCTGAGTTGATTCCAGTAGGGACAGATACCAGTATGTCTGGGATACTAAGGTGATCAAAACACATGCAGGATCGCTGGTGAGCTGGAGGTGACCAAGACGGTCATTTCTACTCAGGAAATAACACGGATTTGGAGAAGCATTTTGGACATTCAAAAAGATGGAGTTTTGTGTTTTTCTGGCAGGGATACACCAGCTGGCATTTAGGTTGCAGAGGAAGTGGTAAACAGAAGAATGGTTTACATGATAAAATAGGGCCATCAAAATGAAAAAGAGACTGTCTGTGGTTCCTGGCAGCCTGCATTACAGAACAGGAGGGAGCTGAAGAGAAGCCAGAGCTGGGGGAATAGCAGCCAAGAAGCAGTGAGGAGCTCAGTCACCTGGTGAAGACATTGGTAAGTGAGCCCGATTCTGCTATGGAAGGAGGAGGATATGTCTAGAGCTGTGGGAAGAGAAAGCAGTGGCAGGAGGAGATGATAAGTCATGTGTATAGCCACTTCCTTGACCCTCTGCTGTCATTCACAAAGCTTTGCAAGTCTTCCCACTTGTGTGTGCCTATCTGATGTCCCCTTCAGGTCCAACAACCAGTCCTCAAAGGGACCATGGATTGTGCAATGGACAGTGGGACCAAATTCAACCAAGGACACAATTAACAGGGACCCTTGCAAAGACCAAACTTTATTTAGATTGTGCTGAGCCTTCCTTTTGACCAGACCTTGGTCTTGGCCTTTCCCAGACTGTATCCTCCAGAGGCAACTCAGTTTAGTGACGATCTTTCCACCCTTGATATCAAATCACCCTTGATATGTGATCAGGGTATTCATCCCAACCCCCTTTGAGCTGGAAGTCCTCAGCTGGCCTTTAGCAAGAACATGGGTAAGTTAGTTTGGCAAGAATCCCCCTTTAGAAGGCCTCCCGAGAGAGAGGAAATCACCTACAGAGGAAGGAGACTCCAGCTGACGGCCGACTTATCACTGAGCACACTGGACAAGAAAAGTCAGTAGAGTGACATCGCAACAGTCCTACGCCAGAAGGGCTTCCACCCTTGAATCCGGTATCCAGCCAAACTCACAACTGATTTTGAGGGAAAAAAGAACATTTTTTGATATTGATGAATCCAGAAGATTTGTTTCCCGTGTACCCTCTTTAAAGGAATTACTAGAGAATGTTCTTTAGCAACAGGGTGGCTGCAACAAGTAACACAATGTGCATTCCCCACCAACGGAATCCAGAAGTCAATGAGTAGAACATCACATCTCTACCCGGAAGGGTGGCCAGCCAACAGCTGGGGATGGGAGAAAGGAGCATGATTAGATGCTGTTAAAGGTTTTATTTCTAGAAGTCAGTTAGGACCCTCACAGCTTGTATGTGTCTTTTTGGCTTTTTGGCTGGAGAAGGAACTCGGGGCCAGCTGCCTTTTTTTTATTTTGAGACGGGTCTTGCTGAGCCACCCAGGTGGGGCTCCAAATTGTGATCTTCCCCTTCAGCCCCCTGAGCAGCTGGATCCCAGCTCAAGAGGGAGGCGCGTCATCATGTGTCATGAGGGGAACTTTACAATAAAGATTTTTCATTTGAAAAAAAAAAAAACAAAACAGAATCCCCCTGCTTTTACTGTTTCTTCTTAGCAGTTTTGCACCCACAGATGCTCTCCCTCTGTTCCTCTCCTATCAATACCTACGTGTTCTTGTTGTAGCCACAGCTAAGCTGTCTCCCTCTCTATTGCAATAACCTCAAAGTCTATTGCCATTTTAATAAAAGGCAGAATAATTTTTCTTCAACACCATGTATAGGAGAGCCCCTTCTTTGCACCAGGTCAGTGGATGTTCTTTATTTCAGGAGCATAGTGGCTACTTCTCTGTCTCCCTTCAACAGGAGGAAGCAAGTAAGCAGGAACCAGAGGACAACCCAAGAGACTCCTGGAGCTGCGGGCTGATGAAGCCCGAGGTGGTACCTCTCCCTCCTACTGTAGGGACAGTGGGTAGGGATGATGTGGGACCTGGCCTGGGTAGCTGATGGTTGTGTATTTACCAGAAGCATACTGTGTACCTGAGGAAGCTGCTCTTGTGAATCATTACATGTACTCGCTATGTGTCCCCGTCGCCCCCTGACCTTTCCTCAACCCAGAAACAAAGGCTAAGACCCTGACTGCCTTAGATTACAACAATCAGTAAAACAGTTATTTTTAGGAACCAGTTTATGCCCATAAAAGTATGAGCAGATTCCAGTCCCGCCTTGGGAATTCAGTCGAATTCCTCCTGCCTTGTAGTCTATCCTGTTGCTTGGCAGCTGTTCCTTGCATTCAAGACCTTATAAACTTTACAATCTTTCACCTCATATTACTTTCATTTCTGGCTTCCTTTTTTCTGCACAGGGACCCGAGTCCCTCATTCTCCACTGCTGGGGGCCTTCAGCTCTGGGCCAGCCTCACCTCACTTCCCTTGTTCTTCGCTGGAGTAAATGTGAGGGAACCAGAGATACCCGGGGGCAGACCGGAGGTCATTGAAGACCCCTGGTCCCTCCAAGACCACCTGTCTAACACACTACCGTCAGGCTCTGCCAGTTAAACACACTCACTGAGATGAGCCAGTTCTGAAATTTTCTCCTGTCCCTCACTTGCCTTCTAGCCCACAGAATTGGGATCATCAGAGATTCTGTGCATGCCCCAGCGCCAGGGATTAACCCCGATGTCCTTTGAGCCACAACTTCACTAATGAAAGCTGCAGAGGGGCTTGCAGGGGAAGGTGGATCTTCTGTGCTACTCTATTCTCATCTCCACTCCTGCCTCCCTCCTCCTCAAAAGGCCTGCTGTCTCTATTCCAGCAACCCTGGTGAGTTCGTGAAATTTGGGATTTCTTAGATATGGTTATCTCTACAGTAACAGGAAGCAAATAGGTGAGACAACTGGATCTGGGGCAGTGGGGTCCCACTGGAAAGAAAAAGGAAGGAGAGCATAAAGAGTCAAAAGTGCAGAGTCTGGGGTGTGCATATACTCAGTGGGGCACAATAAGGAAGCTGCAAGCCCCGGAAGAGAGCACAAGGGGCAAGTGATGCTACGTGCTGACAGAGGAAAGAAGAAATGTGACTTGCACACACACTCAGTCAACCTCCCTCCCCCAGGCCTTTGCGAAGACACTCTCCACCTCCAAGCTCGGTGATGAAGCAGGCTCCACCCTTTCTTAGACCTGGTCTCTTCACTTGGCCCTGCGCCATTTCAGACATCAGGACAGAAAGGCAAGACCCCTGGGGAGAGAAAGAGCCTTCTGATGAGATGAGACAGTCTGTGCCTGGAGAAGCCCAGATGTAGGGCAGGCTAACAGCAAGGAGGCCCTTGAGCACTCATACATTCCACCTGCCTGCCCTGACAAAATGTGATAAAAGTGAACTTCTTTCTGTGTGTACAGATGGTTCAAACAGGAAACCCTTTGAAAGACATCATGTTTCTTACATCTTTCGCAGTAGTTAAATGTACCGACATAAATTTAATCCTGCCTTGTCAGAACGAATGGTCTTTAGCCGACCCGGCTTTGTGGAAGCAGCCATCTTGTTCCCATTATGTCCACAGTAAAATCTTCTAGTTGCAGTTAGTTGAAATATTTAATAATGATAAGGCGATTATCCTTGTTGCTCAATAATTATTCCTGCTGCAAGTTGTAGTCTCTGCTTGTAAATGTTTATTCTGCACCATATTCTCTACCAGTGATATGATCATACAAGTTTTCTTCTTTTTTTTTTTTTGTAATGGATCGAACTCAGGACCTAAGCACTGAGCTAAATCCCCAGCTCCTCAAGTTTTCTTCTTAAGCTTCTTTTTTTTTTTTTTTTGTGCTGGGGATCGAACTCAGGGCCTTGTGCTTACTAGGCAAGCACTCTAACCACTGAGCTAAGTCCCCAGCTCTTCTTGAGCCTCTCAATGCTGTCAATTACATTATTTTTGAATGTCAAAAGCTGCACTTACCTGGAATAAAATCTTGCTTAGTTGTGGTGTGTAATTTATTTAATAGATATATTAGGATCTCTTGAGTATTGCTGCATCTGTATTTATTAAGCATATTGACTTATAGTTTGCCTTTCTTGTAATATTTTTATTTGGTCTCATTATTCAAGTAATGCTGGCCTTAGCGAATCGATAAGAAACTGATGACTCCACTTGTACTTTCCATCAGGAAGAATTGGCTTAATTTCTTCCTTAAATTTTGGAAGAATTCAGAGTGAAACCATCTGGATCGGGGGCTTTTCTATCCACACTATAATTAATTATTGATTCAATTTATGTACTAGATATAGGCCTATTCAGATTATCTTTCTCATTTGATAAATTTTAATCATTTGTTGTTTTCGAGAAATTGGCTCATTTCATCTAATTTATGGAATTTGTGGCATAGAATTGTTCACAGGGTTCCTTTTTATACTTTTAATATCTGTAAGACCGGTAGTGATGACGTCTCTTTCATTTGTGTTGGTAACTTCTCTTGTCTTCCTCTTCCTCTTCCTCTTCTTCTCTTCTCTTCTCTTCTGTTCTCTTCTTCTCTCCTCTTTCTCTTTTCTTTTATCTTTCTTTCTCCCTCCTCTTTCTCTTCCTGGCTTCTCACCCTCTTTCTGCCTTTCTTTTTTCCTTCCCTCCTTCCTTTGTTTAGCCTATGATGTTAGCTTTCTGCTACTGTGACAAAAATACTTGGGATAATAAACCAAAAAAGAGGAAAATTAAATATTTTGGCTTACTGCTTCAGATGATCCAGTCCACGATCTCTAGCCTTCGGGCCTCTGGTAGTACCATATACCATGGCAGGAGCACATGATAGAGGAGGACTGTTCACCTCATGGCACCTCATGGCAGCCCAGAAGCAGAGAGAGAGAAGGGGCAGGGGTCCAATGTCCCCTTCAAGGAAACACCCCCAATGACCTAATTTCCTCCCACAAGGCCCTGGTTCTTAAAGGGTCTACTACCTCACAATAGCACCATGGGCAAGGGACCAGGCCTCTTGTTAGCACAGGAATGGTGCAGGGACATTTCAGATCCAAAATATAGTAACTGCCTAGAGGGTTATATATAAATTTCATTGATGATTTTAACTGCCCAGCCTTTGTTGATTTTCACGGTTGTTTTTAATATCATTGATTTCTGCTCTGATTTTTGCATATTTCCTTCTGCTTTTTTTAAGCTTAAATTGCTTTTCTTCCTCTGGTGTCCTAAGAAGAAAATTGATTGATTGATGCTAACTCTTTCTTTACATATATATATATGTGTGTGTGTGTGTATATATATATATATACACACACATATATATGTGTATATATACACATGTATATGAGATATACATTTACCTTTTTATTCATACATATATATCATATATATATATATTTTCTTTTTTTTTAGAGATATGCATTTACCTTTGAGGACTGCTTTTGCTGTATTCCACAAACCATAAGTTACATTTTTACTGTCACTAAACTTTCAAAATAATTCTATTGTCATTTGAGACTTTTTGACTCATAAATTATATAGAAGTATGTTCCTTGACCTACAAATCTGTGGGGATTTTTTGGTTGCCTTTCTATGACTTTTTGTTTGTTTGTTTGTTTAATTCCATTGTGTCCTGGTGTATATTTTGTAAGATTCTTAAATTTCTAAATTTCTTACGCTGTGTTTTATGGTTTAGAATCCTGGTTAATTTACCTCTTTATCATTGTATATGGTCCTCCTTTTTTTCCTGGTGCTTTTCTCTGTACTAAGTAAACCATGTTCTAGCTGGTAAATTTGTTTCTTGTGTGGTTATGTGTTAATTGTGGAAACGCTTTACATGTACTGTTGAAAAAGAAACATAAATGTATGATGGATGGTGGAAAGTAGGCTTTTCAGTTGGAGAGTGAAATTAAAGATCAATAAGATGGAAAACTCGAATGATCACAGTAGTACCAAAATTAAATCACAGATACCACTAAAAAAGTCATTCTATGTACTTATCTATTTATATATAGCTAGACTGATAGATAGCTACAGAAATGATTAGAAATGTGTATAGGTATATGGGTTAGTATCCATATGTACGTAGGTTTCTTTTCTGGGATAGCCTAGAATCAATGATATTTAGCAGCAATGAGGACAACTATGGTCCCAATATTGGTCTCAAAATACCATTATCCACTACAGGAAATAGTTCTTTGGAGAAGAAACTGATATTAGTAATGGGACAGAGAAAATACAGGATGAACTTGGAAGATCTTGTACCAGGAAGTGAAGAGATGTTCAAAAAACAAAAGAATGGAAGAATGTCAAGGCAATAGAGGAGCTAACTTGAAACTGAAATAATCTACACAACCAAATAAATAACATGGTATTAGATTATAACCCAAAAGCATAGAATAAATATGTGTGTGTCATACAGATATACACAAATAATTAAATGAATAAATATGCAAGAATAATTTTTCTTACTGATATATTCCAAATATGTATGTAAATAACTACCCTTCCAGGAAGTGGAATTTATCTTCCTACCTTCAACCCCACTGAATGTGCACTGGACTTAACCATTTGATACCAAAGAACAGAGAAGGGAATGGCGGGAATGATCATGATAGAGTACAGAAACCTGGCAAACTCTGCCTTAGCCAAGTGTTGAATGTTAAGGACATTAGTAAGATCATGTGGCATCCTGTACTACCTGGTAATGGGTGATGAGAAGAGTTCTTTATTTCTGTGGTTATCTTCCTCAATTTGGGAGCCCAATGTAACTATTTGAAATGTTTCAGAGTATCTCAGATAGGAAACCCTGGTAGTAGTCCTAAAGATTATGGAGGCCACAAAAAACAGAAAACAGAAATTATCACACATGAAAGGAGACTGGGGAGACATAGTGTGACTTACTGGGTTAGAAATCCAAGAACAGATAAGGGGAAATAATGGAAAAAACTGATGGAATCTGAATGAAATCAGAACTGCAGTTAACAGTAATGTTCTAATGTCAGTTTCTTAGTTTTGACAAATGCACATGGTAATACAAGATTAATAAAAGTGAGGGAAGCTGGGTGGCATACGAGAGCTCTCTGCGTTATCTTTGGGATTTTTCTGTACACCTAATAGAATTTCAATATTAAGAAGCTTCTTTATTAAAGGAAACTTGTATCTCTACATTTAAAATAAAATAAATCATTTCTTCAGTAGAATATATATTCAGCACATGATAATCAAACAAATATGTTCTAACTAGAATGACTGTGTATTTCTGTTAATGAGCAGTGTAAGTCCTGGGTTACAGAAATGTTTCTGACCTTCAAAATTAAGGAAACCATGAAAGGATTCAAGATCTCATTATATTTATATGAACCAGGTTATCAGGCAGAATTTCTTTTATTTAGAGCAGATGGTGTTTCATATTTCTTCCTTGAAATTCTTAATTTTGCAACTAAGGCTGTTCTTGAATTTAATTGGGATAGAAAAAAACTTAAAATGTACTAAACCCATTAAATATTGGTGGATTCCCCAATCCCACTGCATGGAATATGAGAGCTAATTTTACCTCGGTAGGTGACTTACTCTGAAGACATTAAACCTTGAAATAAACACAGTCCAAAAAAGCTACAGAATATGTTGCTATTTTAGGATTGCTCTTGGAGAGAAAGCTGCAAGTGTAAAAATCACAAAATGCCCAACCTCCATTTTACACTTAAAGACACAGTGCAACACATTAATACTAACAAAATAATACTAGAAATGTATATTGTGTCAATGTATGTGCATAGATACCACAATAGAGTATGTAACGTCTACAAAAGTAGGATTTCTATTACAAGGAAAATGCCAATTAACTTCTTTGTACTTTTAGAATCTAAAATGTGATAAATAATTCTGATGGATAGATGACAAAATGTATAATTTCGATACACTTATGCTATTTAGTAGAATCTCTGATGAAATTAGATGATCAATGCATTTCTTAAATTCTATAAAAATAATTACAATATCCTTTTTGGAAAATAAGAATTTATATTTTAATTTTTTTCTCTCTCATACCAACATTCTAGTAGTTGGTCTACATTGCACTTCAGTAACACGAGCTTAAAATTGAAAGTAAAACAACTGGAGTGATGAGGCGAGATGCCTCAGTAGCAAAAAATCAAAACTATATACTTTAGTACTCAATGCAGTCTACTATGGATCACAGAAACTACTCGACCTTAAACAGCATAAATTACACTTTGTCTTGTGTTCTGCTTAATGTTACGAAAATATGGCAAAAGATGCGGCAAGGCACCCCATTTTTTTTTCCTTCTTAAATACTCCAGCTGATTTTTCAGTTAAGGGGGGCATGGAGAAGAAAACACAGTTCAGGATGAGTTTGCGAACAGAAAAAAGATGATACTACTCTGTCCTCTTGCATCTAATCCATTCTTGTACTAAAGGGTAAATTTGACATTCTTCCAACTACCACTAAAACGGTCAGAAAATCCTTAAAAATTGCATTTAAAAAAATCAATAGTGCCCCTTCACATCTTTTAAATTGGTCAGTTTTGATTGCCGAGTGCCCTGAAACACTTTGGAATTCACTTGAGTACAGATGGCCTAAACCAGTCATTATGAAAGTCATTAAAGAGAGATACCAAATTTAGAGAGCAGGATGTTGTAGGAACACATTAAAATGTATTCTCAGGCACTGCTAATGAAGGGTGGTGTGATTTTTCAAGTGTACCATCTCCTTGGATCAGGGTCAATTAATATCATTTACATATATGTTTGGATTAAAAACACAATAGTCTGAATTCACAAGTATGGGTTTCATTGATAGGGTGGTATGAAACGAACTGAGAAAAATAGATGTAATTTTCAGCCAAAGATGGTATGTAAACATATGGCTGTCCCTGAGTCAGGAACTCCGACAACTTTGCACGTTCCTGGCCTCTATCCAGATTTATTACTTAAAAGGGTCCTAGTGAGGGCTGTCTTCTTTGTCTCTTTTGTTTGGTGGATGACGAATATCTCCCAAAAGTAACACGCTTTAATAGGACACTGTTTGCACAGCGATGATATATGTCCCATTTATATTACAAGTTAAACTTTTTACAAGTTAAATTCTAATTAATTTCCTCTTAGGATATGAATGAGCATAACATTTCCAGCATTTACTGCTGCGAAAAATGATTATTTTATCACATACGGAGGACTGTATGTAGGAAATGAACAGCAGGCATAGAAAGACTCTTCAGAAAACATTTTTTATCCGTAAGTGACTCTCTACTCATATTTGTGTAAGGCTCAAATTAATAATAAATGTTAGAATAAATAATACATGATATGTATGTAATCTAAAAGCACACCTTTTCCATATTGTTCTAGTTGCCCTTAAAATATCATTATTATCCTAGTTGTTGGGAACTATTGGTCCGTATGTGCTGTGTATACACTCATGGTCATGTTAAAGGAAGACCAAATGCCACGTATTCACTGACCCTGTCTTGTCCGTGGACTCTGCTCTGTGCTGTGAGGTCGCTTTCGTCGAGGGTAGTAGCCTAGAGTTTTAACTCTTACAGCACAGTTGAAATGTAAGTCTGGGAAGTGAATCTTGCAAGAGTTCCCCTCACGTGAGACCCTCAAAGATAACTGCCCCCAGGGAGGGACGTGGACTGCACCTGAATACTCACCCAGGATGTCACACACACAAGCCAGGACATGTGCAAGGGAAGTCGAGGTCTGGACTGCTGACTCTAATGGGATCCCTCTCGTTTGATACCCTGCACAGAAGATCTTGGGGCTCAAGAGTCCCCTCACCTGCTGAGCAAGCACTTGTTGGGGAAGGTAGTGCCTGTCCCCTCAGAGAACCTGCACCCCGAGAAGAAAGAGGAAACCAGAGTGGCTACCCTCTTCACCCTTGTGTCTCTTCCACATGCTGGGCCTGGAGCTCAGTCCAAAATGGGTGCAGACACTCCCCCTGGCCAGAGTTGCCATGGCGACAGACCCATGAGAGGGGAACGATGATCTTGGGTCTGACCGCCTCTCTGGGCCCAAATGCTCCAAGGATTCATTCTTACACAACATCAAGAACCCGCCCACTCCCCCTCGATGTGCAGGCAGGCAGCTTCATTTGGGGCAGAGTGATCAGAGCTTCCCAGGCATCACTGAAGTGTCTGAGGCTTTGCATCCCTAATTCTGCTGAAGGTGCATTCAGGTCTGTGGAGAGAAAGATCTGAGAGCCACAGTCAGCTTCTCTGTCCCAGGGAGGCTCCTGCAGACCCCTTCACCAGGGGACAGGTAGCCTCCTGCCCCTCCCTTTGCACCCTTCGCTGACCACTCTGGTCTTGCAGAAGACACTAACTAGAGGTGGCCTCCTGCACAGTGTCCCAAGGATCTGAGGTCCTAGTGCAGGACTTCTTCCTGTCTACCTGCTTAGGACTGGCCTGCCCACTCAGGAAGGAGATGCTTTCATTTATGACTGTCAACATATACAATATCACAACAAGGCACAAGCACCTCCCATATCTTGAGTTGCTTAGCAAAGCGCCTTGCTAAAAACAACTTCTGGTGCCCTGACATCTCATTAGACAATAGATTTTAGGGGATATGTTTTACTTGACTGATTAAAAAAAGGCGGTACAAAGTAGGTGGCTCGCACATGTGGAAAGGACAGCAAATTGGTTCCAGTTCAGAATGCCTGGAGGGGCAGTGGACTTAGGTATCCAGGGATTTTCTGAAAAGAACATTTAAATGACTCAAGTAGAATTGGAAAGTCAGTATTGTTTGTGTGCCTAGAGTCCTTGGCCTGCAAGAAACTTGCAAACTCAAAGTGTACCTACTGCAAGAAAGAGCTCGGAATCAAAACAGTATCCTTCTTGCGAGATATCTCTGATGATAAAATTTCTTTACTTGTTTTGTTTTGTTTTGTTTAACTAAAACCTTGCTTCAGGGAATGACATATGTTTGTTCAAATTGCCAAAAATTGGGAAAAACCCCAAAGTGTGTACCAACAGTAGAAAGGATATATGATGCTCATATAATATGTGCTACTCAACAATGAAAATAAAGGATCTAAAAATGAACGCATAACATGGGTGAATCTCTCAGACATAACAGTCAACAAAAGAAGCCAAACATGAAAGTGTGTGGGCTCTATGATGTAATCCTTTCAACCTAAAAAAGGAAGCATTGATCTATGTTGTGAAAAATCAGGATCAGGAGGTGGAGACCAGAAGGGAAGATAAGAGGGGTCCTGAAATTAAGGCAATATGTAGTTCTCAGTCTGCATCCTGATTTCATCAGGTTGTTTACTTACTGAAAATCATAAAACTGCGTATCAAAGAACAGCACTTTTCTGACTATATGTTAAAATTCAACCAATTACTAACAGCAACCAAACAATGGGAACAAGCCTGTTAAAAGGTACAACTCTAAAACCCAAAGTCAACGCAAGCTTTGCTCACCTCCCTTGCTCACAGTCCAATAGAGTCATCCTTCAGTCTAGTGATTAGGAGACCACAGCTCGTTGGAGTTCACTTCATAAACAGCACAGTTCCTCTTCATCAATAGCTTAGTTTCAGGGACAATAGAATTTTATTCCTTTTGATATGTCATAGGTACTTTCTTATATCTTTGTATGTCTCATAATTTTTAAGAATCTGGACATTTTGAATAATGTGGCAATCCTGAAATTGAATATTTCATGTCTAGATGATTTGTTGATGCTATTGTTTTGCCATTTGTTTGTTTAATGACTTGCCTGACTAATTCTCTATAGTCTATATTATTTCTCATGTGTGGCCTTTGGAGTTCCTGTTTCATTCGCTTACTAAGGTTTTGTTGAGTGGCTCTGTGTGTACAGTAGTCCTTCGGTACCTGTGAAGTATTCACATCAGGACCCTCTTTGATGCCAAAATCTGTGAGTGTTCACGCGCTTACATTAAATGGCACAGTATTTTATAGATAATATATGCACATTCTCTTGTGCACTTTAGGTCACCTCTCGACTAATTATAATAGCTGATACACATAGATAACCTATGAAGAGTGTTATACTGCACATATTGTTTAGAGAAAATGGCAAGAAAAAGTCTGTATGTGATTATCATAGACAATTTTTTTCAAAAATCTTTTATCTGGAGTTGGTTGACTCTGTGGCTGCAGGGCTAGTGGATAGAGAGAGCAGACTGTATTTTGAGAAATATCTTTGACACTCAGGCAGTTGAGATCTCAGCTTTAGTCCTCAATTCCTGCTTGCACGGACCCTCCAGGTCACCCCGGGGTGGCAACTTGATGCCTTCTTAAGTGTTTGTCAAGTACACTTAGAATCCTGGACATATGTGTGGAATTATAGAGTCCCAGAAATATGACAGAGGTTTCCAAAGCCACCTATGGGCATAACTGTTAACCACTGTCCCAGTTACTTATAGTCATAAACAATTGCTACTGATACATAGTTCAAGTCTCTCTGTCAAAGGTGTTCAAACTAGGTGGATAAATCAAGTATGACAAAAATACATTTAAATGCCAACTTCAGCAGGAACACCCAGCTGGACTGAGTTGGTGTGGTTTTGGGTGTAGAAGATCCACCTGAGGATTGTTGCCGACACAACATAAAGGAGAATGGTAGCAGAAGACAGGGGCCAGCTGTTTCCCAGGAGAAACTCTGCTGTGGCTGGTTCTACTGAAAGGTACCTGGTTGTTTTCATCGCAGAAGGAGCTCGGGGCCTTGTTGTCACTGAGGATGGCTGCTGTTGCTTTGGGGGAGCTCTGCTCTTCATCTCTTCTGGGAGCATCGTATCCTGGTTCCAGTAAAGATTTATTCAGCCTTTTAGTGCAGGCATGAATGTACACGGGAGAGTGCTTTTGGGACTCCCGTGCATAGGTAGACATTCAGGACTCTTCCTGCATTTGGTTTATAAGTGAGTGTTGTAACTTGTAAATATCCTGTATTAAATCTGCTCTCTTGCAAACCATTGGCTTTAGAAAGGTAACTAATACAGATACGTTTCTATAGAACTATCAAATCAAATAATGACAATTCTCTGCGAATGGTGCTTTGGGGGAGTTCTAAATACATTCTGGCTCCTGGATTATGTTCTGCAATTAGTTGCTATGCTGTTGCTTTTCAATTTATCATGGAATTTAGGAGAGGAGGATGGAAATAGAGACTGTTCAGATGTAGAAAAGCTGACAGTTATTACTGAGATTCAGTAGTTTCTCATGAATAAATGTTCCCTTTGTAACTTCATTTTTTAAAATTTTTGTCATCATTCTTAATATCTTACTGAGAAGAGGATTTTTAAATGTGCTCAACGCCACTGTTCTTGCTGGTGTCACACCAGAACTTACAATGATGTTACTTAAAGCATTATTGTAGCCTCTTTTCTGTACTCTTCTAATAGTTATTTACTGTTTAAACAGAGGATGCAATCGCCCACCCTATTCCACTTTGGTGAATAAAATAACAGATGGTGCTATTTGCAAAAAATGCTAAAAAAAATCATAGTGCTCCACATTATTTTAACAGTAGCATACAATGATCTCCAGCTGTTCAATATTTGTCATGTTTAATGAAAGAGCTATAACAATAGAATAAGATTTGTCTTCCTTATTTTTAAGTGGACATGTCATCTCAACTTGTACAGATTTTCTCTTCTTTTAATAAGTATTTATAAAATGCTTTTGATGTCTATTTGGTCTTTTCTTGCTTTGATTTTTTTTTCCCAAGTACTAATGCCCAAAAAATGAATCAAATTCTGAAATTAGTTCCATGATTTTCATGGCATTTCTATTAAAGAATGTCACTTGTTACCATGACCTCTAAAGGGGAAACATCTTTCCTTTAGAATTGAATAAGTATGATTTATTTTTTAATATCTCAAAATAATGCTAAATATTTCTCTGGTCTTTACTTCAATACATTGGCTCAACTCTGAGTATTTTGACTTATTTATGTGCAAGGCAAGTAAACCTACCCTTTTTTACCCAATTGACTCTTCATGACTTTTAGATGTTGTCAACATGTGCATCCAATGTCAGGACCCAGTTGATATAAATGATTTGTCTTTTTCTAAATAATTTACAAACAAAACATTATTTGAAACTCTTAGTCCATAAAATGAGCCATTAGAAATCTCATGAACGTGTGACTTTTCAGAAACATTTTTCACAAAAGATCCGAAAATGTCTTCATCTATTGCATTTTCTCTTCACGAGCCTGTAATATTACTAGCAACATGAGTTTTAAACATTTTTTCAAACCTTGTATTTTCATGTGATAGTGTTAAGCCAATTGTAACTTTATGGTTTATCTTTAAGTGTACTTTAGGAATTTTGGTATGACGACCCCTGTTAAAAATATCGCTATGTACCTGAAAGTTCACGATATCTAGAAATGCCCATAGACGCTTCAAAAAAGATAACATGGAAGAGATTGAACTAGAAAAATAAACCAATCCCAAGTAATTGTGATTAAAAATGTCTTGCTTTTATGAATTAAAAAAAAAGATAATTTCGAATAGTTTTCAGTGTTTTAAAAGCCAAACAATGGATACAAATGATTAGGTGCATTTAAGTCTTGATTCAAGTTTTTTTTCTCTTAGGTAATAGAAATTTCTGTAGCTCCCTAAAAATATTTTTAAAATTGCCTCAATTCAGTAATTAAGAGTCTCATCAAATGTATAGATCAATACTTTTTGTCGCCCCCGTCTCCAGGTGGGCTGATAGAAATGGAAATCTGTGACACGAGATGTGGCAACTGTAAGCTTTTCTCTATGTTGCTAATTTCTCCACCTAATTGCACCAGATCTGGTGAAAGAGGAGGAACAGAGAACAGGTTGCAGGAGAGTTCTTAATAGGCATCACTAAGACCTGGAAGATGCTGAAAGCAGATTGTATCGGTCACATTTCCTGTAGGGAGGAGAAAATACCTGACACCCAAACCTGAGGGAGAAGAGGTTTATTTGGCTGCTGGTTTCAGACTCTAAGGCAGGAACATCATGGTGGAAAGTTCTGGTGGAGCAAAGCTGCTTACTTCATGGCAGCAAGGAAGCAGAGCAGGGGAACAGTGCCAGAGAGGACGGGGCAAGGGACCAGACAAAACAGCCGAGGTCATTCTTCTATGACCACCTAGACACAGCCAGAGCGTGCTTCACTTTCCCCCTAGGCAGCTCCCAAGGCAATCGAGCTGACCATTAAGCTTAATAGTCACATAGATTCTCTCTTCCCTGGGTGCTTCTTTGCTTCTTCAGATTCCTCCCACATGGCAACGTGCGTGCTGATGGCATCCACTGAAAATCTGGTCCTGTTTTCTGTGACAGCCTCCAACTTCCCCCCTCCAGCCCTAGTTTTCAGAAAGTGCAAGGCACAGACTCTGTCGAGCCCCACCTTCTTCCCTAGCAGTTGGCTTGCTCCGGTGTCACCCTGGATGCGGCCGAGTCTTCCTCCCTCAAGGAGCACATCAGATTCCTACAAAGTGTGCTCATGACCTTCGTCCCTATTCAGAGAAAGTGCAGGGCAATCTGTCCCTGTGCAGCTGTCTTTTTTCTTGTCTCTGTCTGCACAATAGTACTCTTTTGGGGTGGTGTTGTTTTATTATGTTTTGTTTTTATTTTTAGAACCATTCCACCCTCTGCCCCTTCTTTCCTGGGAGCATACAGTAAGCTTTCCAGTGTCTCCAATGAAGCCTCGCCTTCTGTTCTTGAGGCAAAGAAGGTAAATAACTCCCCCCCCCACACACACACACAATTTCTACTAACTCGCTCCTTCCTCTATCAATGGGCAGGATGAATAACACAGATTTCTCTGAAGGCAGCATTTTCACAAAATTCTTCTCTCTGTTGCCTCAAATCCTAACCATTTTCTACCATCAACCCAAGTGAAGACCAATTCTTGGCATTTCCTTTTAATATCTGCCTCTAGTCTGACTCATAATACACTTTATTCTTCCATGTGTTTTCCATCTGATTGTCTGGATCAAAACTGTCCCTCTAATACCATTTACTTCAGTGGGGAGAGACTTTGAAATCAAAGGATTGGAAAATCTACTTAATTATACATAACTGGGTCGGAAATTATTTCCGTGTGTTTGAAAAATATTTTTAATGTAGGACTTAAGAGATCAAAGCTGGACTTACATCAGTTATTGAATTTGAAAACACAGTTAAGGTGTTAAGGCCATTAAGTAAATCAATTAATCAAAGACTTTTTTCCTTCCTAGAATAACACTTTATAAACAGAAGTAAAACTTTTCACAACTTCATTTGGAATAATTACAAGTGTTAAATCAGGTATAAATTTTCACTTAAATTCAAATAGGATTTTCTTCTTGCCATCCCTCTCAACAACAACCTCTTTTCCCACACACACCACCAGGGACTTTCCTTTCTTCTGGTACTCTGTTTCAACTGTTTTTTTTAATTATTTGGATAAGATTCAGAGCAAGACTGAAGCTAAACGATCTGCAATCTCTACATACCCTTGACAATCAGCTTTCTCCACACCGCCTTCATGCTCAGCAGAAACAGCAGATTTAATTAGCAAAAGTCATGAATAGCACCGAACAAAATAGTCATTTCCAGCCTTTTGTGAATCTTTAAAAGATTAAACTAAAAAAGTCAGTTTCGTCTGTAATAACTTAAGCCAGTAAAGGCTTTGTACTACTTATTCAACATTTTCCTATGTTCTCCTCAGTTTAAGCTCATTTATTTCAAGGTACCATCACCAATAGTTCTCAGTTATACACAAAGTAAACAAAGTAATTCAAATGCATAAGTTGTATTTGTTATAATAAAATAGCTCTGTAGCCCCCAAAATTGAGACAAAAGGAAGGATAATGTCCCCTAGGTGACACTGCCAGAAATCTCTATTTGCTATTTCTCTTTTTCTCATCCCCAAAGCCACTTTCCTAACTAGTTTGTTTTCTTTAAAAAAAAAAAAAAAAAACCTCATTTTTCTGGATTAAAGGCCATATCTTCACATGTGGGTTCTATGTAAACAGGTTGCATTCTTGATCATTCCAAAATACTTAACTAGGGAGATTGTTGTTCTAATTCTGAAGAGACAACAATAACCTAAATATAAGATTCCAGAATACCTTGGGTACTATGGTATTCATAACAGTACTATATTTAACAGGACATATTCAACAGCATCCTAAACATCTAGCAGAAGGACATTAATTAACTAAATTATTATAGAGACAATGTATAAAACACCCTGCCTCCATTCACACTGAGTTTTTCAAGGATATTTAATAATAAAGAATGTATCTCAACATTCACCTGCTCAACTAATTAAGGGCAATTATCCAAACTATTCCTTCTTATGCATTTTAACAGTGTTTCAATGAATCTTTAGCACCAAACTTCAAAGGGTATCTATGTATTCACTGGTTGATCAACCAACCTGTACTCAGGAACTTGCTATTACTACTCTGCTCAAGAGTCATTCTTAATGGAGAACTGTTCTCTCTCAACCCCTTCTTTAGGAGCCACCACTTGCCCTGTTGGCTTATGTAAGAGAGATTCATCACATCTCCATGCATGTTTACTCTTCCATTGTGTTCAGTTTACGGAAGTAAAACTGAACCATTGCAGCAAGCCCCATTCCGAGCTCCCATCATCCCTCACCCCCACCCCACCCAGAGAAAATGGAAAACAAGCTGAGACTGTGAGAAGAAACTCTGTAAGAACTCCCACAAACTGTCAAAGGTTTGTAACAAAGAAATAGAAGCCAAATCAAGAAACAGGCAACTCAAAGATGATGGGAAAACTTCCTGCCCCTTTGTCTTGCCCTTCTCCAGCCATACCCAGCCTGGAGGAAGCCAGCAATCCCAGTGTGGGCTGATGGTCTCTGGTTCTAGACAGAGCACAGCAGACCCAATTTGCAAATCATTGCACATGTACGCTCTGACATTCCCAGTGACCATGCAAACTGCGCACCTCTGCCTCATGGAGCTTGGAGCTCACTGAGGCTGGAAAGATGAGGGAAACTCCTTGGAAACACAAGGCAGACAAATTACAGATGGCCAGTGCAGAAGATGCTAGTGACCTAGACAATAAACCATCCATAGTCCAGGAGGAAAGGTTGGAGGAGTTTCTTCTTAAAAAGTTAGAGCCATCAAAAGCTCTCACATACAGGGAGCATCTAGAAGACTTTACACAAAAGAAATGTGCTCAGTAAAGTCCTTAGGAAACAAGAGGCCTTCACTGTAGGGCGAGCCTTGGGGTGAGAGCAGACTGGCCACCTGTGACAGAGAGCTCTGGCATACACTCAACCTGCAGATTCCAGAGGTTTCTTCTCTCTTTGTTTTTTGTTGTTTGGGGTTTTAGCTCCTGGGATTTAAAGAAATTTCTGTTAAAAGACTACCTGAATATGAGACCAGAGTACAGTTGCAAAAATGGCTTGGAAAAGTCACTAAGACAATACACTACCACGGTCATAGACAATCAAAAAAATGTTTAAAAAAAGATAAATCCTGAAAAAGGAGAATCTTAGGTAACTAGTTATCTCATTACAATATTCAAATGTGCTGTTTTTTAAAAAAATTACAAATTATTCAAAGAAATAGGAAAATAGAGCCCATTCAAAAATACAAGCAAAAAATAAAACACACAGACAAAAAAATCAAAGGAAGTTCATAGAAACCACACCAAAGGAAGGTCTAGCTTCAAAATAACTAGAAAAGACCTTAAGGCAACTCTCTTAAATAGGTTTAAAAAGATGAAGGAAAGGATGGGTGACAAATTAAAGAAAATCCAGAAAATGTGGTATAAACAAAACGAGGATGCCAATCAGGAGACGGAAATTCAAGAAATGAACCAGATAGAAATACTGAAACTACAAGAACAATATGAGACGTGAATTAAACATTCACTTATGGAACAGGAAGGCATTAAGTTAAGTGAGATAACTCAGGCACAGAAAGACAAATACTACATGTTCTTTCTCACGTTTGGGAGCTAAACAAATCTACCTAAATGTAAAATACGGATTGCTAGAGGTTCGGAAAGGCGTGGGGATGAAGGGAGATGAAGGGAGGTTGGAGTTCATCAGTGCCCACTGTATGCGCATGTGGAAATAGTACACTGAAGTCCATTAATATGTACAATGTATACAAGTTAGTTAAGAACATACAATAATTTTTTTAAAAAGCACTCAATGGGTTCAAGTAGCCCCCTTTCTCCTATTGGCGGTATTCCAATCGACTCTCTAAAGATCAGCTGGAGTCATACTTTAAAACAAGTCCCATAATTGTATTACCCATTTTCAAACTTGGCAGAGGTTCTCCACTGCACTTTGAATAAAAGCCCAAGTTCTTATTGGCAGGACTGTGGGGGCTCTTCATAAGAAAGAACTCTTCAGCACTCCTCAATCTACTAGAAACAGCAACTGTCCTACGCCGCCTTTGCAGACCACCGTATCTTGTGTTAAGCCTTCCGGGGAGGCCCTCAAAAGCCCGGATGCTCACGAAGCTAGGTGTGCAACAACGCCCCGCCACAAAGCGTCGTGTGCTCATAGGTGGGGCTTTTGAGAGGTGACTGTATCATGAGTATGTGATACTCATCAAGGGATTGGTCATCTGAATTTATAGCTAAATGTGATTCCGCAGGTGAAGCCTTGTTGGAGAAGGTGCGTCAAGAGGTATGGCCTGGACGGCTCTATGTCCTTCCTTCCCTTTCTGCTTCTCAATGCCATGCCATGGACTGTTCTTCCTCCGCGATGCCGCTCTGCCATGCTGCGCTGCAGCCAGCCAACTACAGACTGAAACCTCCGCAAACCCTGAGCCCAGTCAACTGCTCCTTCTTTAACTCGTGGGTGTCAGGTATTTTGTCCCGGCAACAAGAAAGTAACTGACAACTGAGGAGGACAATATCGCTCCCCTTCCTGTCAAAAGTGTTCCAGTTACCTCCCCCATCTAAGAAGGTACCACTTCCCAGAAACGTCATAGAAATTCACTGACTACAAAGTAAATAATAACAGTTAGGATCAAAAAAAGGCACCTAACAGGAAGATAATTCCGGCAATGATAATTTTCACTCTTTTCTCCCAAAAGTCTGATTGCATCTGCAGAAACACATACTTTACAGCAACTC
The DNA here is from genome assembly GCA_004026905.1 of Hystrix cristata. NCBI lineage: Eukaryota > Metazoa > Chordata > Mammalia > Rodentia > Hystricidae > Hystrix > Hystrix cristata. Next base: position 10,685 of record PVJO010003712.1, on the reverse strand, counting down.
TTCCAGAGGATATTTGGCTATCCCAGGTTCTCTGTCTCAGCGTCAGCAGGCCACCTCTTCTCCTGGGTGGGTTGGGGGTGGTGGAATATGAAGCTGGATATTGACAGAGCCATTCTGTGTTTTGCAGCCAGTTTATTGGTATGAGGGTTCTGTGAGGCAATTTCCCATACATTTTTCAGAAGTTTAAAATTGTTCATTTCCTTTGACCCTACAGTTGCTTCGCTAGGAACTCATTCTTTTAAATTAATTAGAGATGCAGAAGCTAAGTTCTTTATCAGGGTCTACACAGAAGCATTATTTTTAGGAATTGGCAAGTAGAAATCTCATTTCATAAACTCAGGTGCACAAGCAATTCAACTTTCTTTATTTTTCTGAAATTGAACTTTATTTCTTTTTTGAGCTTCTATTCTTCCAGGCATTGCAAAGTTAATTTAATTTAATCCCGTCTCCCCCCAACTCCTACTTCTATAACTTCCCTAGTGATGTATCTAAGTTTTACGCACCGAGATGTTGAAAGGAGAAGTTATCTAGCAGAGGTCATTATCATCTATTTCTGCCAGCATCTTTTCAGATGCCCTCATTCCGTGCTAGTTGACAGCTAGTGGTCCGGAGCTGCACTATTTTCCCTGAGTCCCAGAAGGGTTATTTCAGTGTCACTGGCTCTTCGTCTCTGTCATCTAGAGCATATTGGAAATTATTCTTGCTGCGTATCATGCCGGGCTGCTGGAAAATCTATGAAGCCTCATAAAGCCCTGACAGCATATATACAACTCAACCACTGTACAATGTTTGGTCCTAGAGATTTGACTTTTTGTTCTTTTTACCAGATCCTAAGCTTTGGGGTCTCAAAGAATGTGCTGTTGTTCACAAAGGTGCAGAAAGACCACTGAGTGCTAAGCTGGACGTCACTGCTACTGGCAGATTCTCCGCATATCTTTCCAATGGTATAGTTAGCAACATTTTGTTGGGAATTTGAAATTGCCCATGACCATGATGAGATTAGTACACTGTGGATCTTTTTTACTTTTCCTTTTGAGAGACACTGACCAAGGAAGTAAAAAGTAAAGGAAAAATGCATTCATTAAAAAAGTAAACCAATATGCAAAGGTAAAATGATGAAACAAAATTGAAATATTCAATAACTATGAAAGAATTAAGCAATTTTTTCATAGTATGGAATATCATGCAGCCTTAAAGTCTTGTTTTTGAAGACTACTTAATACAGGGAAATATCTGTATTACATTAAACAAAAAGCATGTTTACTTGTACAAAATGCCCATATATGCATAGAAAAAAATGAGAGAAAAAATATAAGAAAATCTTATACACTGCTTTAATGTGAGTGGTGCAGATATGTATATGTGCTTTCTTTTTCTCCACTTTTTATATAGTCAAAATTTTCTTCAATGGAAAGCATCAACTTTATAGTAGAAATACAAATAACTTGTATCTCTAAGAATAAATCCAACTGCTCTAGAGATGTCAAGAAAAATGAGGGCTGGAGAGATTTCCCCGTTTGGCATTTACAAGGTAATTGAAGAACTTAGCCAGAACATTTCCAGTGAAGATGATGGGAATAGAAGTCAGTTTACTCTAGCCTGAAATTTAAAATAGGAAGCTAAATATGTTAGTAAATTTAAACTCTATTTCTAAATAGCTTGGCTACAAAGGAAGGAGAAAGATAAGGCATAGTTAACAAGGGACATTAGGCCAGAAGAGGGCTATATCAATATATTTAACAGGAAATGCTAGAGTATACTTGGGGGCTGTGTTGGAGTCAGTATAAAGGTGAGTATTTTCAATAATGGCTGAAAGCCTCCATTTTCCCCGGGAAGGAGAAATCTGCCAAGGAAGTTGCTGGTGGCAGGGTAGGTTTTGTGAAGGGAAAAATAGGAAATTAAAATAGTTGCTGTGATGAGGAGAGCAGGGAGTTGACCAATGAGCATGAGGATGTCGCCGAGCAGCATTGGAGTTCGGCCGCCACTGGGTTTCCAGGACTTGTGTTGACACCAGTCTGCTCAGATGTGTGATTTAATCTCACAGTCTGCAGGAGGCTGAGTGAGGAACAGTAACTGGATTGGTTCTCAACTGAGAGACTGCAAGTAGGGGTGGAAAAATAGGACAAAAGTTTGAAGTCCTATGCAACTGCAGTGACGTGGAACTGTGAATTGTAAATCCCACGCGGTGAGAATTATTATTTTACAAAAGAGTCAGGGTGCCGCACCCAGCATTAGATCAGGTAACGTAACACCTCAAGAGCGGTCTGGGGAATGTGATTAGGCACCCAGGTGATCATGTGGCTCTTAACTGGTGACCAGTTAATTTCACCATTATTTAGGTGGCAAGGTTTCATTGTCAACATTATCTAACCAAGGCTTATTTCCCAGGCTCATTTTCTTAAACCTTTTTTTTTCCAATTTCATATCGTTTTCTGAATAGTCAGAGAAGCACTAGAGTACAGAGTAGTACACAGAAAAGTGAGCAGTCGCTGCCTACCCAGAAGTTTTCCCATGTGAAGCTGTAGGCTGGGCAAATAAAATGGGCTCCTAGAAAGAGACCCTGAAAGCCCAAAACTCTGCATCTAGCTAATTCGCAGAAGGGTAACCTTCCCAAGAGCAAGCACTTTGACATAGGTCAGGGTTCGTGTGAACAATGAGCAGACGTGTGTGAAGAATAAAAACTCGCCTTTCTCCCTGTTTCAGGGAACTAAAACAGAAGTAGAGAATCTTCTAAAAAATATGTAAATACATGTTTTCTCATTAGTATGATACAATAACTCACATAAATTGCCATCTCATACATTCCAATTACATTAGAAATCACATATGATTTTCCTCCCTATCATCAAGAAAATTACTTTTAATCATCGCTGCTAGAGCATCTCTGAGGTTGTTTGACTCTAATCACATAGTCAAAGAGATTCATCACAAGCAGCCACATAGCCGGTTATGAGGAGATGGAAGGTCAGAAGCTATAAAGCAGGTTCCAGATATATTCTGGGATAATGATGGCCTCAAAGGATGAGAGAGGTTACTATGTATCTTATCTATAAAGATGCGTGTTACAGATCAATTCTTGCACAGCTATGTATGGATTCCTCTGTGCCTATTCAGCAATGTGACAGTTGTATTCCACCTGGGTTATAAAATTTAGCCACACCTTTTTGAGTACGATTAATAAATGTTTGATAAGCATATCAAGAAAAAAGAAAACTATCACATACATTTTACCTAATCAAATCAGTATTTGTACCAAATTTCCACAAATAGCTAGGTTATATTTTGGAAAATGTCCCTAAAAGCAAGCACTTCCTAAGAGTATGTATTAATGATGATATTTATTGAACACACACACGTGCACATGTACACACACATGCACTGGCCCAGGCATTGCTCTAAGGACTGCATATGTATTATCTAATTGAATCTTTCCTTAGCCTTACCAAGAAGTATTATTAGTGTTACTATTTGAAAGGAAAATAAAGAGCTGTAAACGGTCATCCTGAACATTGCACTCCCTGCTACCACAAAACCACCATTATGCTATGCAAGATTTTATGTCATTATTTACTCCACTTACAATAAGGTATAGGTGTTAAAATTTTATGGTTTCCAAAAAGATCTGATTTTTTTTATTCGTTTATCCAGTGGGACTCATCATTTTTGCTTTCCAACATAGCGTTATTACACCGAGCTTCTTTCACATCAAGAAGTGTACTGTTTCAAACCCTGAACTGGGTCAGGCAGTAAATTCTTTTGGCTTCTGATGACCGCTAAAGTCATCAATTAAATGCTAAAGTGAACCTGATGTATTTCTTAGTAAAGAAGAAGAGTCAATACTAAGGCTTATTAGGGCTAAATATTAAAAATAAAATCATTTATACACCTTAGCATTGGCCATAAAAATGGTCTGATAGTACATTTTGTTCTGATTTTCCCTAATATATCTTATCTTTGTATTTCATTGAATCATAAGATATGTCAATATAATGATATGTGCACATCATTTGCTAAGCATCATTGAGCTTAGCTACTGGATTCTTAAAAATTCATTCAAAAGGAGAAATTTAAAATAATGCATGTTCTGGTTCATTTTTACTAAAACAATGCATGCCTTACCTAAATTACTCTCCTGAGGTGCACAGGGAAAATGTCTAAAAATTTAGGCTTTCAAGCAGTTTTACAAGGAAGAACTAAGTATCTTACATGGGCTAAGACAATTTTTATTAACATTTTCCATGGAGGACAATAAAGTTTATCTCAACTAGAGAGAAGTTCTGATTAGACCTCAAAAATTAGAACTGGCCTGTTATTAACAAATACATTGATAATGATTTCATTGTCAAATAGAATGAAGTAAATTTGTATCTTTTCTGTCTCCCCTTATCACTTGACTCCAGTAAGAGATTCCTAGCAGAATCCCCCAATTTTGTCAGTCTATTCCAAGAGGGAAAGAAATGTTTAGAAATGAAATATTGTTTCCAAAAACCATTTCAATGAGGCCATAACTTTTTTGTAATTTCTCATGTGCTCCAGATATTCCCCTTGAACCAAACTAAAGCCTGGTCTCTTAACTCCATGTAAAATCTAAGATTTACTGGCTCAAAATAGTAGTTTTCCTTGATACAAATGAATTCGGTGATTGTCTATGAGATCGTAACCTTAAAATCTTCTCTACCCTAACCAACGCTTCTGTTACCAGTATTCTCTTCGACCACTTGGTAGTAACAATTCTGTGTCCTCATTACACTAACTTGTCTTTCAACGAACCTGAATTCAGATTCCAGATCCATGACTCTAGTGATTCAGGGCAAATTACTTAACTTCCATGAACCTCAATTTTCATATAAAAGTGTGGTATTGAATTCTGAAGAACGATTGTGAAGATTAAAATAGATGTTGTGAGTAAAGGTCATTTGTTAACGTATTATGTTATGATTACAAATAATTGGGAAGCTATAAGATAAATCAAAGTGTGAGAAGAGAGAAATGTTAGGTAGTAGATAGGAGAAATATTACATTGAAACAAAAAATGTACGACGGTCAAGGCAAAATAAAAACATAATGAGGTATGGCAGAAAGCTGTCACAAATCATCATATTTTCAAAAGTAGAATGTTACCATTTGTTTTATCTGCAGGATGATAATTGAAAATTAAGAAATATTATATAACCTTGGTAAACTAAAATTGATACATTTGTATATTTTACCTTTAAGTAAGTGAGAATTTAAGAACAGTCTATGATTAACAGAAATAAGATTATTGGCACATTTCAAGTGAAAATATGCAAAAATAATAGCCAGAATTCTTCTGATAATAAATGGAACCTTACATATGGGCAGTAAATGGGCAATAAATTCTACTTGTTAAAAATGCCAGTCAAACATTTTGCAAAAGGTTTCACATGCATCATCTCACCAACTTTCTGATGACACCAACTTTATGATGTTGGTGATGTCATCAGTACCATTTTACAGGGAACAAGACACAAGCTCAATGTCCCTTCCTGCTGTCCTTCTGCCCAGAGAGCTGCAGGAGCTGCTTCTATTGGCTTGCAAGAGTGAAGATTGGGGATTTAGCTCAGTGATAGAGCTCTTGCCTAACAAGCACAAGGCCCTGAGTTCAATCCCCAGGACGCCCCCCTCCAAAAAGAGTCAACTGTGAAATTGTCACGAATGTTGTGAGACAATTGTTAAACACAGTCTAAAATCAACCATAGTGAAAATATTTACATGCCAGAAATTGGCAAATACTACAAATCAGAGCTCCACTTGCTGTCACGGAAGCCAGTTGCTAAACATTGACAAATATCTCACTGAATTAAGGTTTCTTGCACATAGAGTATATTAGCACCCCCTTTGCAAGTTTTTCTTGAGCCTATACATGCCATGCTTTCATAAGTTTTATTTTGTTTTGGTTTTGTTTTTTAGCACTTATAAATCTTTTTCAATGTGTGACTCTTTTTCCTACTAAGGAAACATTCATTCCATCCTTGGGCTAACAGCAGCTTATTCTAGATTTCTGTATGTAAGAAAATTAGGCAATGAATAACTTCTTAAAGTCAATGGTTTCTGTATTATTAATCTTTAATATATTATTTTACTTTTACTTCTGGTTTCGTAAAAGGAGATTTCCTAGAGGAGACTGTTTTGTCAGAACCTGAGATACTATTTTGCAGTAAATCATTTATAAAAGCTTGATTGCCACTGAAATTTTGGACTTGAAAACATTTGTCTATAATAAGCAGGAAGACAATTGCTTTTCAAATTTACCTACTGGCAGTTCATCTCTCATTTATATATCCACAAGGTTATACCGTTATACCTCTAGAATAAGGAAGACACCATCATTGTGGTAGATGGGTACATTGTTCATTAAAGTTGCAAATGTTTTAAAAATGCTGCACTGTTATCAATTTCTATGGGTTGAATTTATATATTGTCCAGTTTTCTCTTTCCGAATTGTGCAGTACACACTACCTGGACTTTAAATGCAGACATGAGGCCCACGGTATATTACCACGGGTTAATCAACCACTGGCGGTCAAAAATATATACATCAATAGATTAAATTTTAAGTATATAATTAATATATTAATATTCTACTCTATTAAAACGTATCCTTACAGCTAAAGAAACTACTGAACAACTGGAGCGTAAATAAATGGCAAGAGCAGGCAGTCAGTTTTAGTGACTCAACTGCCTTCCTCTTACTCCTCCTGCCCCATAGCATGAATCGGTATTAAGAATCGTGTACAGTTGAACACCCAACTCCCTTAGTGATTGCAGAAAAATGAATCCTTACTTTAACCTCTCACATGGTTTTAGTCATAAATATATGAACAGTATAGGATGAGAAAATAATAGCCATAAGAAAGTTTTAAAAAGAAGTTTTAGGAAAACAGTAAAGAATTTGCACAAATACTTTATCCCAAGGCTGAAATTATCTTATCTTAGTACATGTATTACTATTGAAATTTGGACTCCAAAGGCAAACCTGAGCCATTATTTTTAAAGAGCTTTGCTATTAACACTCCCCTAAAAAGACTCAAGACAATGTGTTCAACTGAATTTCCATCTAGTTTCTTATGATTTCAGTTTTGAAGAAAATTCTTGAAATATGGTTGCTTTATCTTTTTTCATACATTTAAATATGCTGATCTTAAAATCATCATCAGAATTTTCATGGATTATCTAGAACAATGATAACCTCAAATGCTTCTAACTTCTATAGGAAGCTAGAAGTTAATTTAAAACGCTTCTCAAATTACCCCAAAAGCAAAAGTAAAAACTCACCAAATGAACCATAAAATATAAATAGTGGTAGTGCCTAAGATTATCTTCAGTTTTCCATTAGGTAGTTTACTTATCTTGTGTTACATCAACTTAATGTTTGACAATCTTTCCAGAAATAGGTTAGTCTTTAATCATGAAATGTTTCACAGAGTTTTATCTTTGAGGATTTTTTTTCCCAGTAGAGCCGATTACTCTCTTTGAATTAATATAATCGTATCATGCCATAGGAATGAAAAATACTTTAGTTAATTTGCCTCACATACACATTGAATATCTGGCCCCTAGATGCTATCATCCTACTCAAAACCATGTACCCAAACCAATTAAAAATGACATCTCCTTTTCCTCTAAGTTTAACTTAAATTTAGAATTATGAGCAGCATGATGATTTCACCTTCACCTGAAATTATTTAACTGAAAAATTAGATTTGTCACTAATATAAGATGACATATGACTGATCTAATTAAATCTCAAATAAAAACACTTGTTTATTAATCCGAAGGATGATTTTAACTTCGATATGATAAGTGTTACACAAGTGGAATTATTAATTTTGAAAGTATTCTAACCCAAGTGTGTCAAAATATTTAGTATAGTAAATTACTTCTACGAGTATGGTATTTTTTAATCATTACTGTAATATCAGTTTGACTCAGAAATAGGTGCCAAAAATTATTATTATCCCTATCAATTAGCTTCTTTTTTGGTTAACTTGCTTAGTAACTGTGTCTTAACACAGTGCTGTTCATGACTCTTTAAACACTTCAGGGAAAATTTCCTGGTCATGGCTGAAAAAGTATGTTGTCAACTGACAACTTCCCCTCTAAGGGCCCTCATTGCTCATTCCTTACCAACATAGAATCTCTGTTTCATAAAGATCCCTAGGCTTACCTTTCTTTTGTACCTTTCATAATGCCTAATCCCTGCCTGAAAGAATCATATTCATTGCTTTGTAAATCACATCCATTCTATAAATGTTAAATAAACTAATTCCACAGTCAATTTAAAGTTTGATCTAAAGCTATAAGAATTCTCCTGTGGCCAAGTCTTTGCAAAAACCTCATAATACTATTAATATTTCATGTTGATGAGCCTTTCCATCTCTTCTATTGGATTATAAGCCCCTGCAGTGTATAAAGCAGGGCTAATTACTGTGTGAATGACCTAAAGCTGTAAGCTGCCCTCAATATTGCACTTGGTGTTAGCAATAATTATTCTGTCAAAGTTCAAGAGAGAGAAGATTAGGATTTTTCTATTTAACATCCAAAGTCATTTGGTTTTACTGTCTCATCATAATATAATCTAGTATGTTGCTACTAACAGGATGTCCTATAAATATTAAGTAAGATAAAGTCAAGACTAGCTATAAAAATAGCAAATAAATATATTGTGTAGGATATTAAACATTGATAAATACTAGATGAACAATGAGAACAGCAAAGTGGAGTTAGAATATGGGGAATATGGGGGGAAAGACTGGGAGGTTGTGTTAAAAGTCTAAGTATTTTGTACACAGTATAACCAATGTAAAGATGATAGTTTCTTAGAAAGAACATTCTAGGGCAAGGAAACAACCATTTGGAGGAAACAACCATTTGGAGGAAACACCTGTTTGGAGCGTAGCTGTGGCTGGAACAGACCGGGCAAGCGGGAGAGTTCAGATAAGTGCAGGAGGGAAGGCAGGCCCACCCAAGGGCCTCCGGAGTCGCTGGTAGGCTCTGCCCATGTAGGAGGACACGGGAGACTGGGAAGAGCCAGATTCTATGTTAGCAAAACCACACTAGTGATAGTGCTGAGAATAAGCTAAGGGGAGCAAGATGAAATTTAAGGCAGATAGTAGGAGTCTGTGGCAGTGACGCAGACAAGAAAGAAGACTGCTCAGAGACCTGTGGCCACAGGGAAGTGAGTTTCCAGCAGTGGGGGAGTGTTTTTAAACATTGCTGACAGATATACTAAATGGATATGGAGCATGACGAGATGACAGGACGGTTACAGGGATTTTGACCTGAGCTATCTAAGAATGGAACGGCCATCAACCAAGACGCATAAATAAAACGCTGCAAATTGCTGCACTGCAGTAGCAAGTAGGAAGTCGTCCAAATCATATTTGCACTGTTTTCTTAAAAGCTTTAAATGTGAAATATGTGATCTTCATTTACATAGAAACATTTAAATATCTTCATTATTAACACATATTTTAGAAAATAACATAGAGCAGTTAAAACAATCAAAAGCAGCTACTATAACAAAAGTCTAAAATTTTTAACCTAGTCAAATACTGAGATAGTACATATTTTAAAACTCCCAAGATACATAAGTCTTCTTATTAAGTTTCAAGTGCCATGTTATGGTTTGTGTCTAGATGTCCCCCCAAAGCCTCATGGGGTAAGAGGTGGCTGGATCAGAGGTGGCTGGATCCAGAGTGTGTGATGCTGGGACTAAGGGGGTGTGATTACTAAATCAATCCACTGACTGTTTTGGCCCCACCCTAATCGTAGCAGCCTGAATAAAATATAAGGCTTATGTCCCTTGCTTACCCACTTGCTTACCTGCCTTTTGCCTGTCGGCTATTCTACCCGACCTCAGACTCAGCTGATTGTGGACTGAAACCTCTCCAGGTGAGCTAAATAAACCTTTCTTCCCCTAACTTTGTTTTGTCTGGTATTTTGTCTCAGAAATGAGAGAAAAGTAACTAACACAAAATTTGGTACCAGAGAAGTGGGGTCGTTGCTGGGACTATACTTGACCATGTGGTTTAGCAGCCTTTGGAGCTGGCTTGTGGGAAGGAGAAGAGTTAGGAAAGGTTTGGAAGTGTCGCCTACAAGAGAAGCCCTGGAAAACATTCATAGGTTCATAGCAGGGGATTCTGGTCAGAGCTTAGAAGACCAGAATGCTGACAGGGAATTTGTCAGTACAGACCAGTCTTGGGAGGTCTCTGCTGGGAAGCAGGACTGCATTGGCTGTTGGACTCCAGACCATGTATGTTATGGCCTGGAAGAAAGTTTGTCTGCAGTTTGCTTGTGTCCAGAGACTTTGCCTGAGACTGAGATCAAGGGCGGCTGACTAATTAATCTTGCAAAAGAAATTTCAAGGCAGTCTAATGTTGACGCGGTGGCCTGGCTATTGTTGGGGGCTTCTGGCCAGATTTATGTTGAAAACCAAGAGCAAACAGCCCAGCAGAATGATTCAAAATGTTGTGAGTTTGCCCATAAAGGAAGCTCCAGTAAAGTTGTGGCCTGCAAAGATGGAATAAAGGAGAGACTGGTTGCTGAAAAAACCAACAAGAAAAAGCCAGATATTTCAGAAGAAGACAAGTGAAAAGATGGCCCCACAATACATGGAAAACAGCAGGACTCCAGCCTTTGCAGCCTCGGAGTTGGAAAGGTGA